>JBCIKM010254958.1:0-12119 GCA_039654465.1 Melibe viridis | reverse complement strand
CTCATCAGTGCAGCATAGCTGAGTTCCTGAAAAATCAGGGGAAATAACGGGTAAAGGCAGAGGACTCCAGCAAACATATAAACACTGCCTACCGTGGTTTCGAACACATATATTATGTGGTACACACACATATATTATTATTATTATTCATATATTATAAAGTTACCTGCTCTCCCAATAGGTCAACTAGATGGCAATGTGTTTGAGCTTTTGCTCCCCGATCCAGCTGGTTCTGGGTGTTGAGTTGCAAACAAGACAACAAAAACAGGACATCACAGAAAAGGAGAAAAAGTAAGAGATAACTTCAGTGTAAAAGATGAGAAAGAGAAGAAGAAGTGCCTTACAAGGACACCCGCCAACCGCCCACAAAAACTAACTTGTGACCCAGGAGTTATGTACCAAAAGGCATAAAATAGGGGATGACCATTGAGTTGCAAACAAGACAACAAAAACAGGACACATAAGAAAAAAGAAAAAAGTAAGACAAAAAGCTTAAATATAAAAAAAAACAAAAACAGAAGTGCCCACCAGGGACATCCACCAACCGCCCTCCACTTTATCTTTTTTGTTGTTGATTGTTTTAGGGCACCACAACATACAAGGGTCTTTATCATAGAAGCGCCAGGCTTTGTTTGTTTGTTTGTTTGTTTGTTCATTGGAGGTTTTAGGGCCCTTTGATACATGGTCATAGAGGAGCCCACACACATAGGAAAGTAAGATGATAGAATTAGTTCAAAGAGGGAACAGATCAAACCACCAGCAGCAGAGAGCTAATTTACACTAAAAAATAAATATCATCTCTCAAAACACATTGACACCACCCAGACATGATTTACAATAACAAAAAATATCATCCCTCCTTACAAAAATAAGTAATGGCCATCATAACAGCATTATGGTACAGGACGACCCAAGATCTTTAAACCCCCTTTGTCAACTAAACTATTCAGTAGTTGTGACTTTGCAGTCATGAACCAAAAGGCATGAAATAAGGGATGGCCATTGAGTTGCAAACGAGACAACAAAAACTGGACATCACAGAAAAGGGGAAAAAATAAGACGATAGCTTCAGTGTAAAAGAAAAGAAAAAGAGTTAAAGTGCCCACCAGGGACACCAGCCAACAGTCTGCAATAATCACTGAAAACTAAACAAGACAACTAAAACAGGACACATAAGAAAAGGGAAAAAAGTATGACAAAAGATCAAGTATAAAAGAAAAAATAACAGAAGTGCCCACCAGGGACATCCACGAACTGCCGGCCATTTTCTCTTTTGTTTGTTTGTTTGTTAGTTGCTTGTAAAGCACAACGACACACGAGGGTCGTCATATAGAGGCACACGGCTTTCCCTCTATCTATGATATTTGTAGAGTAATTAAAAACCAAGGCATTGTATTTTCTCAGTGAACTGGGTTGTTAGCACCAATGTTATTTATTCATTTCCTTCTTCAAGTGTATCAAAATACAAATCATAAACCTTAAAATGTGTATTTAACTTATGCACAGTGCTTTAAAAACATCACAAACATGGAGTTGGAATAATATATAAATAGACTCTTTCACACTCCAAATACGGGGCATCTTTCGGAGGGAGCACAATATCAATAGAGACAACACACCTGATTGATTGATAGATTGATTGATTTGATTTACAATATCGCTGGAGCTCTGATCAAGTCATCAGTGCTCAACACCTAAAATTTTACAGACTGGAAAAAAATCTTTGCCTTAATGTTTTTCTTCAAATAATAAGAAGAAAAAGGAAAATATTTTTTTTTGGTAAATTGATAAAATCAACCAGAATTTAAAAACACGCTGTTAAAAAAGGCAGGAGTAGAAGAAGCCAAATTGTAGGCTATTAGATCCATGAAATAAAACAAGGATCGGTTTAAATTACTGTTTGGAGTTGATATGATCAGAGCACCAGAAATACACAATACACATATCATTATGTTTAGATCACATATACACAGAATACTTTGGCACTACGATGATGCATATGAAAGTGAAAACCTCTCAACAAACCAAACTAAATAGAGCAAGATAAAGAGAGGGAAGTTTAGATCCTGCATTAAAAAAGATTTAAAAAAATTATGCATAGTTTCTTGCAACCCTTCATCGAAACCATACTGTAGATAAAACAAAGTTTTCTCTTTATCTAATTGAAAGTGACAGAGTCAAATTATGAGTCCTTGACCGTCATTGACAGTATGTAAAACTACTCAAGATAGTCCAGATACTGAAGACCGGGATGACTTCTCTTTAAAATAAACAACACCTCTAGTCACTGATTGCTCTGGAGATTGTTGGGAGTATGAACTCTCTTATAATGAGCATGAGTTGAATGACTATATGATAAGTCTGCAGACAATATTATAATAAAGGTACATCTGCTGTACAATTTGATTAGAGCTGAGACTACTAATGAAATAGAAGACCTCATAAGAGGCTGTCGGCCTCACTGGGATCAACTTCATTTCTCAAACATTTTGATCCTTTGCTATCGTTTAACACACCAGATACAGTCAGATATTACATCTCATTACTGCTGCTTCTCTCCCTACTATCACAGTATCTTTCATTGCATCTCTTTCACTCTCTCAGTATTTCACTTTTACTCTGTCACTGTCCCTTTCATTATTTTTCTCTTTCACTCTCTCTTTATCTCATTTTGTCTCTTAGACTGCACAATGACTCACAACACATTCAAAGTTCAAAACATACCGGAGCATATTTATCCATAATATAACAGTCAGGGAGTAAAAGATATAAAATATAAAAGTATAAGTCCCACCCTCGTGACTTGAGACAACCATGCCATTCATGAAATATTACATTGTCAAAATAGTACACAAGAGATGCAGTCAGGCATCACAATACTGAATGAAGGTAAAATTGGTTAGCTAGAATGGAAGCACAAGAAGGAATTGGTGGAATAATGATTGTTGGTTTTTAACAATGAAAATAAACGTAGATTGAAACACATGCCCCCACCCCCTTCATGGTTCTTGTCATGTATATGATGACCATGATGACTATGAATGTCACGGGAAAAGACACCTTTTGGCATTCATCTTAACTCATTCCGCACGGAGTGACGACTCAGTCATCAATCGGTTTTTCCCCAAACCGCCGAGCAACGACTCAGTCGTCGATTGTTCTCTCGGCTTCCAGTGCAAAAATAAATCTGTATTTTTGGTCTAAGATGTTTTGTTTTGGTAGATTATGGTTTTTAACAACCTTTTAGACAAGCAGTTTCCTGTTTTCATTCGCTTGGTGTCTTTTTTGATTGACACAAAGCAACTCCAGTCTCATTGATTACCAACTCAAATTCTTGGAACTGTTTACAATGGAAGACAGGCTACTGAAACATCAACGGCTCTTCAATACCAGCAAAGCTACTGATTTTATGGACGGATTAACGACAAGTGACATTGAAGACAATAATGACAGTGATTTTGTTTTGTCTGACGACGAGTCTAGCAGTGATGATTCTCAAAGTGAGGGTGAGAATGAAGAGAATTATTTTGACTCTCTTGGTGAAACAGTTATTTGGATACCCCCTCTACTTCAAAGGGTCCCTCTGTTACCAGAGTAAGTACTGGATCTAGAGTTAGTGTCAGCAATGACGTGCAAAATGAATGAAGAGAAATAAGCAAGACTGAGGGAGCAGAGACAGCAAACTCCTTTCGCTTCATCCCCCTGCGAAATGTTGGAGTCAACCCAAATAAAGTGACCCCTCAATCTACCATGTACGATTGTTTCAGAGCTATTATAGATGTTGAAACTTTGGATAGTCTGGTGGATTCGATAAATGCATATGCTGATTTTCGAATCCAGTCAAGCACTACTATTTGGGGACCAAGATCCCGATTTAGTCTATGGATTCCAACAGACAGGCATGAAATCTTGAAACTTCTTGCGGTCGAGATGATGGGGATCAACCGACGCCCTGCCTATGTCAACAATTTCTCGAACCACCAAGGCCTCCACACACTGTTCTACTCTAACACCTTCAGCCGTGAACGATTGGAGGTTCTCTATCAATCAATGCTGCATACCGGTGAGGCAGATTCGGCTGGCAAAGCGAAGATCAAGCCTTTCGCAAACAAGCTCATCGCGAATTTCAACAATGCCTTTACCCCCTACCAAAATGTTTCTATTGACGAAATGATTGTTGGCTACAGAGGTCGATGGAGGTAAGCAATACAACCTAAGCAAACCCGATAAATACCACATCAAGAGCTTTGGCTTGGTGGACAGCAGCACAGGATACGTCATCAATTTGTTGACGTATTATGGCACGGAAACCTTGTTTCATCAGGATCTCGACCCCAAGTCCGGCTTTGCCATCCGTGTTTTTGACACGCTTCTGGGGAAGATAGGCTCTGGCTATCACATCTTCGCAGATAGATGGTACACCACCAGAGCATTGGTCGACTATCCACTCGAAAAGAAGCAGTTCTACACCGGAACCATCCAGCTGAACCGAAAAGGATTTCCTCCAGCTTTGAAATCTGTTGAGCTGGAACATATGGAGAGCCGTCATTGGGCTTCAGCTGAGAGAATTCTTTGCTGTGCTTCCACCAAATTTTGCACCAAAGATGTCGAGGTCAAGCTGGGTATCTTTAAGCCTGAAGTCGTTCATCACTACAATCATTCAATGAACAGCTGTGATAAAGCCGATCAGATGACAGGCTATTATGGCAACTAGAAGAGGATGTCTAAGAAGTGGTGGAAGAAGCTATTCTTCTGGCTTCTGGAGGTTGCCACTTCCAATGCCTTCATCCTCTTCAAGGAGACCAGACCCCCAGCCATCAAAGCAGAACGGAGGAAGATTACGCTGCTGAACTTCAAGCTGCAGCTCGTCAACGACCTCATTCTGGATGCCGCTTGAGCAATTCCAGAGGAGGTAAGAAATGACAATGGGAAAAAGAGGGGAAGGCCATCGACCATTGCCTGTTTTCATGGCAACACCCACATGATTGTTCGTGCTGATGATGATCGTCTTTGTCTTCACTGCAGCACCTCCGCCAAGCCGAAGTGCACCTCCTTCATCTGTGAGGGATGCCCCGAGAGGTCAAATCTTCACATTAATGGGTGTTTCAAGGCCTACCACACCCCCTAAAAGCCTTCTTATGAAAGTGGAATGTAAATAGTTGTGTGCTTTGTGTTGTGTTTTTCTTTATTGGATTACTATTTCATAGTAAAATTCTGTCGCCACGTCAAGATTAAAATTCATTGATTCTACCTGCAACAACAAAGTCACCCACCCAAACCATGCACCTAATAAAAGCCAACTGATTATTCTTCACTCTAAACACCAAATGGAGGACACCAGTCACCTATTAGCTGAGATGTAGGACATCACATCAACAAGTAAGATTTTTTTTTCACATTTTTTGTTGTTGTTAACACCAACTTCAAAGCCATCCTCTTCTTCTCAGTGTGTGTCAATTTTCTTTTTCTTTGCAAATATGAAAAGCACATTTAATTACCTTTCATTTGGTACCTAATTTGCCATACTTTGTGTTTAATTTCTGTATCTGAATTACAGTTAGAAATCACTTACACCATATTTCGTCGCGCTCAAAAAATTAATTGCGTAAAAAGGGGTTTTTTAATTCCGTGTTGAATGAGTTAAGCAAGAATCTTGTTGTAGTAACACAATCAAATAATTGACATAAAAAACAACTCAGGACCTTCAAAATATATTCTAGTTCTTCTAGGTATCTGTAAAATGTCAGTCACACTTATGACAAAAGAGAACAAAACTGTTGCTTCAAAACCTGCGTATTCAATCCTTCAATTTTTTTTTTTACAGTTTATAGCACAAGGTTCTTTTAAAGGGTGCCCTCTTGTATAACTTATTCTCTATCAAACTGATGTATTTTAAAAAAAGTAAGTCTCGACAAAAAAAGAAAGACTACGCAGTTTTGAATTTGAGCACTGACAGGGATTCAACATTACCTTGGGCAAGAGATTCAACTTAACTTGCCACAGGTCACGGGAGTGGCAAATGGAGTAAAATGTTTGTTAGCTCATTAGCAGTTTTAGGGCCCCATGACACACAAGGGTCATAGAGGAGCCCAGAGGAAACAAGTTGATAGAATTAGTTCAAAGAGGGAACAGATCAAGCCACAAATAGCAGATGGATGATTGACATAAAAAATAAATATCTTCTCTCAAAACACATAGCGACACCACAGAGAGATGATTTCCATTGACAAAAATATCATCTCTCCTTATGAAAATTAGCAGTACCCTTCACCCATAGCATTATGTATACTTTGTTACTCAGTTAAGTGGAACCTCAGTATTACAGGTCCGGATATAACAGGGACCCGGTTGTAACAGGGGTTTTGAGAATCCCCATTTTTTCTCTCTCTTTGTCTTTGGTAAAATTTACTGACTATAGCAGGGATCAGAAGAAACTAATCAGTTATAACAGGGGTTCCGGAACCCATCCAATCTCACCAATTACATTACACATAAAACGTATTACACTCCAGTGAGCTCACTGCTAAAGGCAACGAAGAGCTAGGCTGGTTCATGAATAGATGTGTAAAGCTACCTACTCACGCACTGCTTCTCTACTACATGTACTACAACTACTAGCCTACTGTTAGTGCTAGGCCTGCACTACAATACAGTGGTCATGAGCCTTGCTGTGGGCGGACAGCGCGTACCGGTAACACAAAACACACACAGCAGTTAGCTTGAAGAGAGGAGAAAAAGAGAGAGGCTTGTTGCAAACCAGTTGCACACACCACATCCTATCCCATGACTGCTGCTCTGTACGTATCGGCAAAGTCCACTCATTGTATGCCGAGCTCTCTGCTTTCACAGGTACGCGCACACAATCAAACAAACAAAACGAACAAGGGCTATTCTATTGAAAAAGTGGCCCCATTTGCATAACATGGGTCTGTCTGCACTACAAACACACACCACACACACATAGGCCTACACGACGACCAATCAGTGTGTTCGATTTTCCAAGGCCCTCAATCTATTGTGTAGTAGTAGTAGTAGTCGTATGCGACTATCCCTATACTTGGGCCTGTTTTGGTTATTTCCCTTCAATTCGGCTAAAACAGGACTCCGTTATAACAGGAATTTTAGGCTGGTCCTACCATCACTGTTATATTGAGGTTCCACTCACATCAGCACTGTGCCTATACTATATTCTGTTCATTTTCATTTAACTTGTAACCTGGAGTTATGTACCAAAAGACATGAAATAGGGAATGACACTGAAAAGCAAACAATAAAACAAAAACACGACACACAAGAAAAGGGGAAAGAAATGAAAAAGACAACAAAAACAGGACACCACAGAAAAGGGGAAAAGTAAGGACACTTCAGTGTAAAAGAAAAGAAACAATGTAGAGGTGCTGACAAGGGGAACCCACCAACAAATTGAAACTCACATCTTTTCTAAATCGCGCAAAACACTCCATATAAACCAAACAAGATTCGGGCACCGATGTAACCAAGCAGGCGTTGCAACACTTAACAATTTTCAGGATTATTGATTGATATAGAAAAATAAACTCAGGATTTTTTTCCTTTCTCCAGAAATGTTGAGACTTTCTGTTTGGTAATTTTAAAAAGTCTGCACTATGTAAATGATACTGTTTTGGTTTAAACGTGGATGTTCCATATAATAAGCTTGTCTCATATGTTAACTGGTTTTTTAAATATTTATATTAATGAAGTTCAGTGGCCGCATACAACAACCCCCCCCCCCCACCCCTCAATGACTAGTGAATGGAAACTGCAAAAAACCAAAACAACAAAAACTACTTTAACAGGAGGTGAGACACAAACAGGTTTGAGCAGTAATGATATGACGATGAAAAAATTATGATGAAAATGTAACTGAATCAATGTTACGTTTTGATACTGATATACATGATCATAGAAAAATTAACATGACAGGGAAGTTATTTACATGAACAATTGGTGATTTTGAGGTTTTATAAATTTTGGGACAAGATTATCCCAACAGGAGTAAGTTTCACAATTTGCATAAATTCTTATAAAGTTTGGTTTTTGATAAACAACATAAATATGACATTAAAATATTACACAGAGTCTTGTGAAATCCTAATGATGTAACACAACAGTAGAATCCAAATTAAACTTAACTTCAAAGGGTGTGAGAAATTGAGCCGACTAAATAACAACTGATGTTGTGAGTCAATTAATTGCAATTTCATTATTCCCATTTTTCTCTGGCTTTGTCTTACTGGCTTATACAAGATTCTTCAGCACTGTTCTCACATCCTTCTACGTACATTGTGTGTTTGAAATTACATGCCTCTCTCATTTATACTTGACCATTTTCAAACATGTTTGTTCACATTTTTTCCACCTCAAATCAGAGATGCCAACCTGGTAATTCAAGTATGTGTACTTCCTAGATAAAATATGTGTATTTTGAAAAAAAAATATGCATATCCACCGTCAGATGCTGGAACAACGAGAAGTCCTGGGATGCAGGCAATAATCCAAAAGCAAAGAATGAAATATCCACTTACAACATTTTACACCACATATCTTCCCTGTTATGCCCGCTACCTGCCACTCACTAATTTATTGCCTTTCCACTCGAGTGGCATCGTCGGTTCTCAGAAGACTCGATAAAAGTCATGAGAGTCACTGATTTTTTCCCAAGCGGCTGTATTTGTGACCCTTTTTGGCTGTTGAAATGACTCGACTGTAGAAGTTGAGCACCTTTTTGCTCTTTTTCCCACCAGCATTTTCCTGTTTATATCTCAAAAATAAAATTCCCGACCTGGTGGGGACCCTGAAAGATTCTTTCATATGGCCTGGACGACAGTTAACATGTCAGTACCGTATGAATACTATGGCACTAAATAATGAGCTGAGGAACAACATTATGAGGAGCGATATCGTATACCAAGTACGCAAAACGATCAATGAAGTCAACTGCTTAATAAACCATATATTTGAAGGAGCTCCATACCGATTTTTGTGATGCGTGATCTCCAACTCAGAGGGATACTAAAATTTGTATTTTTTCCCCTATGATTGTATTTGCTTAAAAAAATTTATTTTTTGTATTAGTTGGCATCTCTGTTTGATGTATTTTTTATGTGATTCTATAACTATAAAAAAATAATAATTTTAGACATTAAAATAACAAACAAAACTTTTCTTAATATCACCCAATTTATGCACAGTTAATAAAAAGAAATTAAATCAGAAACTTTATTTGCATCACTTATCGAAAATGTGAGAAATCATCATCAACACATTCAAAGAGGGAACCCCCCCCCCCCCCACCTTTTTGTCTAGTTCTTTATAAGTTATTGCACCCAAAGAGCGCAGACATAATATTTGGCTTTCTGATCAACAAAAGTTTGAGAATTCTTGATGTATTGGAGACAACGCACACGATGACTATGAGAGAAAAAACACATTTTGTGTTCTTTGGGTAACATTTACAACTTAAATCCAGGAAACTGGATCCTCTATCTACCTTGCCAAGGAGATGGTGTTCAAATGTAGTACAATGTGTCAAGCTCAAAGGAAATCTTAATATGACAATATATTTAAATTTAAAAAAAAAAAAAAAAAAAAAAAAAAAAAGACTAGAGCCAAGTTAGCAAAGACAAAGGCTACAGTTTAATACAATATCTATACTGCTGCCGTGCTCCAATAAAACTTTTTTTTTTTGTTGGGGTTTTTTAACACACATATTTCATTGAATTAAGATTAAAGATATCTTGAGTAAAAAATTGTACGTTCAATTTCATTACAGCTTTTTAAATAAGAATAAAGTTAAACAAATGTTTTTTTCCCTGCTGAAATGCATTTTTCCAAGTGTGGAGAAGTGCTGTTTTAATTTCCATGTGACATTGTCTTACTGAGTTGTTCTTGGTTGGTCCCTTATTTAGGCTGGAAGTGGATTCTGAGCGAGTTGTTTACGCGCTTTGTTATTTTTCCTGCGCATGGTTTTTCTTCCTTTTTGTAGGTGTGTTTTCTTGCGCTAAGTCGATGCGTTCAAAAGACAGTTGCCTTTTGGCCTTGGAGGTGGACGAACGTCCTAATATTATATTTGATTATTACCTTGCCCTTCGGGGTGCTGATTGGTTCTTTCTTTATTTCCTCCTTGGAGGAAGGGTTATTTCTTTATTTCCTCCTTGGAGGAAGGGTTATTTCTTTATTTCCTCATTGGAGGAAGGGTTATTTCTTTATTTCCTCCTTGGAGGAAGGGTTATTTCTTTATTTCCTCCTTGGAGGAAGGGTTATTTCTATCGCCTTGTGAGGGTGAGTTGAATATTTTATTCTCTTGTCTTGTTTTGCAATTTATATTCCAATTATATGATGTGTTGATGGTGTAAGAGGGGAGTTGGTATTTAAATTGTTCTATTGGCTGGATTATGAATCTTTTTTTATTTTAGAGAGTGATTGTTGCTGTTGGAGTATAATCGGTGCCTCTTGTTCCCCATCTTTTTCCCGTCTGTCTTATCTTATAGTTTGATTTTGTTCAGTTTATTTTATTTTTCAGCAGTCGAATTTGGTCGGGTTTGGTGGGCTCATATCACACCGTTTACCACCCTGAGAGTTTTCTTTTGGTAAACCCAGATCGGTGGAGGACTTTTCGTGGTGGGACTCTGTGTGGGGTCAACCTGGCTGTCCCCAAGGGCCCTTGTGTGGGGTTGGCTTCAAGGATTCTTATTGCCCAGTCTGTCGGCCCTGTGAAAACAACGCCAACTGAGTTGTTCGGGGGCTTCAAGGAAGTGAAACAAACTTGAGTGAAGCTTTAAAAAATTCGGTAAATAAAAAAAATAAAAAAACTGCCCCAAGGAATTGAACCTGTATCACTTTGCTTGTAGTGCCAGTGCACTGACCATTTGAGTGGTGTTTTTAACTCTACTTCATCACGTTTGTTTTTTTGTCAAGACTCACTTCTGATATATCATTTTAAGAAGGAAAGATAGCGGAACGGTAGGATGAACATTGCAAACTTCACAGAGTGTTCTATGGGCAAAGAAAAAAGGAGTGAAGGCCTTAATTGGTGATAACTTAAACTCTCACATAAGGACTGGCTATAGAGAAGTGTGAGCAACAGTACATTGCTTTCATTTTATTGCCTCCTAATGTAACAGACAAGCTTCAACCTCTCGACGTTAGTTGCTTTGCACCATTTAAGAAACAATGGAGAAAACAGCTTGAAGATTACAGGAGAAAGTTCCCCTCTTCCACTTCACTGGATAAAAGTCTTTTCCGTAGTATGCTGGACAAACTAATTGGTTTGTTGAACATAAAAAAAACCATTTTATAAGAGCACGGCAGTATAGTAAAGAGGAGACTGAAGGACAGCTTTGAGCCCTCCTAATAAATTCTTTAACTCTGAAAATCTTTATATCGGCAAAGTCGTCTTGTATGCTTCCCGAGGAGAACTTAGTTGGGGTTCAAAATGTGTTTTTACAAAAGACTCACACTTTGTGAGTTGACTGGGTGAGATTCATCGTAATATTCAGAGGAATTTGTGTTTGTCCATAAGGGAAAAAAAAAAAGATAAAGATAAAAAAGGAGGCATAGAAAACTTTTAGCAAACTGTTGGCGTTTCCATCCTCCTCCGCTGCAGTGGGCATCAAACCACAGCTCCCACAAATTGAGTGGTTTCCTTTCTGAGACGACACTGACCTCTCTACTCCATCAGTTGCCTCTGGCTGTGCACTTGAATGCCCTGCGCTGCCAGGTAGCTGCACCAGTCTTGGTTGCTGCTGGCAACGACCCGACACACAGACAACAAGTAAGTGGCCGAGCCTTGAGGTGGGGTGTGAACGATGAGCTGCACAGAGCACACAGAGAAGGTCAGAAGAGAAACTGTCAGAAAGACAAATACTTGCTTATGGTTTTATCTTTGTTCTAGAACGGAACTTCCAGTCTGTAAATTCATCAGTAGTAATCGTGATGAAAATAAGAATGCAAAATTGTTATGCACATCTTTTATCTTCCTTGAAAGGAAACTCTGAGCACTATGACACAGACCAATAAACAAGAGGGAGGGAGAGAGAGAGAGAGAGAGAGAGAGAGAGAGAGAGAGAGAGAGAGAGAGAGAGAGAGAGAGAGAGAGA
>JBCIKM010254738.1:0-12124 GCA_039654465.1 Melibe viridis | reverse complement strand
TATATTTATGTATATATTGTCCATGTTGAGAAAGGGTATCACCTGAAACGTCCCTTGTAGTTTGTCTCTGTTTACTCTATGTGGAAGCTTCCATACCCGTCGCTTTTTATTGTAATGAATAAAGAGGGTAAATGGGGTTGTTCTCGATTTCTCTGAAGTCACGTGACGGATAGGAACCGGTGCATTCACGTGGTTGAACCATCACTGTTTATTAATGAACGCTCAAAATTGTAGAGATGTCTAAATAGATTCTTTGAAGCTAGAATTTGTCGTGCACGCACAAAAACTAAGTTCATCAATGAGAAAATTATCTAGACAATATTTTAGCAAATGCTTTTTATTTAGTGTCCATCCGTCACATGACCAAACGTATGTAATTTAGAACAACCCCATTCCAATCTTTTTAACTTTATAGGGCTTTCATTGTGTTTCTTACCCACGTTATTAAGAAAAAATCCTTGGTTATTGAGCTCCATAATCAGGGACTTGAGGTCAACTTGTTGTTTCTCCATTCTGGTCTGTCGAAATATAAGTAACAGCAGCTACATTATAGTAAAGGTAGGTTAGTCTTTATATTGTCAATAAAAAGTTATTGGGAAACCTTAGGATATAGAGAATTGATTCACCTATTGTTGTTGTTACTGTTGTTTTAATAGTAGTAGTGTGGTGGTCGTGGAGGAGGAGGAGGAGGAGGAGGAGGAGGAGGAGGAGGAGGAGGAGGAGGATGTGGTAGTGGTGGTGTTGGTATAGGAGATGGTGGTGGTGGTGGTGGTGGTGGTTTAGGAGGAGGAGGTGGTGGTGGTGGTGGTGGTGGTGGTGGTGGTGATGGTGGTGGTGGCGGTGGTGGTGGTGATGGTGGTGGTGGTGGCGGTGGTGGTGGTGGTGGTGGTGGTAGTAGTAGCAGCACGAGTAGCATTTATTTCTACACAACAAAATTTTCCCGGCTACCAAAAGAGACAGCCCGACTCAAACTGGGCTGACAAGACACGAGCCGACTCATCGGGACTTTCTGTGCTAAGAATAATAATAACTCTGGGCTAACACGCGAATCTGCTTTGTAACGTTTACTCCCCTTTGCCACTTTCCAGGACACAAATGAAAGGACAAGCTTTTCTCGATGAGGTACTTTTCGTTGTCATCAACCTCAAAACAACCCGAAGAGGGCCTAAGACTATTTTTACTCTCAATTGGTGACAAATCATCATCATCATCATCATTACCATCGTCATTATCATCATCATCATCATCATCATCATTATCATCATTATCATCATCATCATCACAACCATAATCATCATCATCGCACGCCAAAATCATCATCATCATCATCATCATCATCATCATCATCATCATCATCATTCTCATCGTCAGTTATCATTATCATCAAAATCATCATCACCATCCCACCACTATCACTAACACCACCACTATCACAACCACCATCGCCACCACCACCTATTTGGAAACCACCACAACCACCACATCACCATCACTACCACCACAACTACCATCACCACTACCATCATCATCATCATCATCATCATCATCATCATCATCATCATCATCATCATCACAACCACAATCATCATCATTGAACATCAAAATCATCATAATCATCATCATTATCATTATCATCATCATCACATTATTATCACCATTATCCTTATCGTCATCATTATCATCCTTATCACACATTATCATCACAGTCTTCATCACACATCATCATTATTATTACACATCAACATCGCAATCTTCATCATACATCCTCACCATCATCATAACCATCACTATCGATAGGAATCGATTGCTTTGAAACAACTCAAAATTTCGAAAGACATCTTTTTCCCATGCATTCAATGTAAGATTATTTTACAGCGAAAAAGTGAGCAGCCTCTCTGACACATAATCCTGCCTGTTCAGCCTAAATTTTATCTTGCTCTTCTTTTGATTCGATGTATAAAATAAATCAATCGGTCCGACAAAATATTTCAGAATGACTTCAGCGATGCTTCCATGACTTACCTTCTTATGTAAAACACTGTGATTGAAAACACATACACTATTTCCAACGTTGTTGAAATCCGTGTCGAATGCTTAGAATGATTTTTGCAAGATTGAGAGGAATAAAACGGAGACACTGCGAGTCAAAATCTAGAAATCACTCAACAGCTTGCGTCATTATCGGAAATACCCCAACTTCAAGTAGAGGTGGTGATGGAAACTAAATTAACAAACTTTCTTTTCCATATACAATATTTGTAAATTTTTTGAGAAAAAATGTATATTAATAAGGTTGTTTTTTTTAATCTTTGGCCTAAGAAAAAAGATTTTGTCGTGGAATTTACCCAGAGATGATGAGGTGGTTTGTAATCGATACTATTTATTTTGTATTCGACTACTAACTTTACCCTTCAGATCACACAACTGAACGTCCAATTTATCCAAAATGATTGTTATGCAATAATATCGAATCAATCTTTGGGAGACCGAGTAAAATAAAATTCCCATCAGTATTTTTAGTGAATAGGTAATGTAATGACGTGGCTACCAAGAAATTGATCCCATGACCAGATTTCACTTCGCGTCCATAATTTTAGCTTTCTTTGTGTAAGACAACATCAGGAAAAAAAGAAATTGTGTTGTGATTTTGGGTTCATATTTTATTTCACTTGTGAATCATTTTGTGAATTTCTGGAAGGCAGGCAGCGCAAGGTAAGGTTCCAAATATTGTTTCCACAATCTGGAGAGAGATTTCATTCTCGATATTGAAAAAATGATTTAGTGCTTTGGGGTGGGGGTGGGTTGTTTTTTGTGTGTTTTTTGTTTGCTTATTTTCTTTTTTTTTTAGTTTGTGTATATGATTTTTGTTTGTTTGTTTGGGGGGGGGGGGATATTAAGATGCAATATAAGCGCCAGGTCTAAGTTCGCCTTGATATTCTCGTGGGAAAATAAATTAGGACAGGACTCTCAATGGCTCATCTTTAAGCTGTCAGTGCTGTCGTCTGGATTTGATTGTTTTTAAACTTTTATATCAAACTTCTACTTTAGTATGAGCTACGTTACAAAGCAAACATTAATTATTTTAAAAATTGCAATTTAACACCACGAGAACGTAGGCCTACCCACCACTAACCAGCATTTTCCAGCTCCAGTGATCGAAGAAAAAGATGGAGACGGAACGACATGAGACAAACATCCCTCACTCACACTTGCCACTACTTACCTTTGGAGTTTTGGTTCTTCAATATCTCAAAACAATAAATACAGATGGAAATGCTAAGGAATGAGTTAGTTTCTAGGTAGATTCAGCATGAAACAATTTCCTTGTCGGTGAAATACAGGAGAGGGTCAGGCTTATATAGCGGGGCTACTGATCTTCTCCGTCATCCGGCATGTGGATATTCCCGATGACGGTGAGAGTGAAAACCCGCCTTATATTAACAATCAAAGATGATGTAAGATATATTGTGAAAACCAGATCATGAGGTGATCATCTCAAAAAGACTATGAATGAATTGAAATTTTCCATCATGAAAAATTACCTTATCTCACTATTGGTGATTCCCCTCTCTAGCAAGCTGTCGTCATAATTTGGTTAAATGGTTGCAAAATTCCCGGTGACGGTTTCTATGATTTGGCTCAATCAATCATAGCTCTTAGGGGGGAATAGATTGTCTCGGTGATGTAAGATTAGAAATTTAAATTTAGTCTTTATTAGTCTATAACGAAAGCGTTTATTTTTAACTCACAAAATCTTGATCATTCCAATCGGTATATATAAGTGTGATCTGTGTATTGGACTGTTCAGAAGCAAGTTGATTTGACAGCTTTCTCCGTGCCGATATCTTATAGCTTTACATTCTCAAATACAGTTTACAAGTAAGACCACACAGGTATGTACCAACTGAATATTTAGATTTAAAGACCCCACCAACTGTTCAGGGATTTTTCTTTTTTTCTTTAAGTCATTCATGCATGTGACATACTATTTTGATCACTTATTTTAATATAACTGACTATAAATGTATAATAGATCACCAACTTGATTATATAATGAATAAACTCTGAGACTTTCTTTATTTTTCTTATTTATCTTTTCATAATTTACTTGTTCTATGGGAAAGAATTATTTTACCTTTAAGAGAACTTGGAAAATTGGACGGTCCGTTCACTTTTGGGTGACCAGATCTTTTTTCTTACTCTAGCAATGTTTACTCGTCAGGGTTGTTGGTGCACATTAGTGAGGATACTTTAAATGCTCAGTTTCATAAAGTTTCGTCTTTTTACTGTCACCGTTCGTTTTGTTTTGTTTTTGTGGGATTTTTTGTTTTTGTTTTCAGTTGAGTGAAAACTGTGTTTGATTATTTAATAGGTTTGTGTATGTATTTTTCTAGCTGTTATTAACACGGACAATTTTCCGTATTGCGGCTAAAATTTATGGACTGCAAACCATTTTGAAATAATTTACCGTGAGCTTACGCTAGCCAGCCCATTTCCGTGTTCTCCAAGGAAGAAATAAATGAATAACGTATTCATTTAGTCCTGTGCTTTTGAAGAAATTTCAAGACATTTTGAAAAGTTGTGTGTGTCTCCTTTTGGATTTGGAACTGAGCGAGCCTATAGATATTATAACCCTCAAAACCTTTTCTTCGAGATTGGATTCTCCAAGCTCACACACAAACTCCTAGTTTTAGATAAAGCACATAGTGTTTTCAATAGCAAAAAGAAAATAATGTTTGATATTAAAATATCTCAGAAAATTAATCCATATTTTTTATAATGTTTTATTTTTTCTTGGTGATTTCCAACCAGAGTATGTCGAGTCGTACTCTCTCTGTTAATGAACATGGCGCAAGCATTGGTGTTAATAATAAAATAGTAAAAAAGACGCATTGGAATCTCCTGCTAGACTAATCTACTCTGCTACTATGTCAAGAGCAAACACAAAAGGATAAGCGCTTGACCGTACAAAGTCTATTAATTCATAGCAACTGTATAATGGCAATATAACATGGTGATTGGTTAAGTGAAAAAACAATAAAAAATAAATCGCAGTCCCCTTCCACCCAACCCCCAATAGCTTGAATAGCTATTTTGTATCATTTGAGTTGCATTCTTTCATTATATTGTTCACAGGTGAAGTGATCAAAAATGAATATCAAACAGATTGTAGAAGACACAATGTCAGGTAAGATATATCCCTGACGAACTGGTTTTCTGCTTATGAGTGTTAATACGGAATGTACTTAAAGAAACCGGACTGAATTTCTTTGTATATCTCAACTAAAAAAATAAGATAATGCATTAAAATTTGATGAACCTATGTTATGATGGGACGTCGATGCTCAGTAGTTAACACAATTTGCTACATATTGCAGTCAGGTGTTATATAAATCACCATATTTAATTTCATTTTTAAGGGCAACTTCCTAACTCATTGCATTGTCTTTTACCGAAACAGGATGTCCTCAAGACTCACATGCAGTCCGTTTTCTTTACTCATAGCCTGTATTGTGTTATTGCTTTATTTGTTTGTGTTCTGTGTTAAGCAAGTAGGGTTGTTTGCTTAGGTACGTTGTAAGGTAGTAATCTGTAAGGTGTGCATTCATTATTATGAGTGTGAATTGAAATGAAGCGAATTAAGTGGTGCCGGTCCTAAAGAGGAAATGGATATGGTGTCCGTGGCGGTGGGGGAGGAGGCGGTGGCGGTTGTGGAGGAGAAGGAAGAGGAGGTGATGGGGGTGGAGAATGAGGTGGTGGAGTATGTGACCAGCAATTCTAACATTTGTAATTGCCTCTTTTCCCAGTAAATTTATCATGAAATTTACATCAGTGGCTAAGAAACGGCTCAAACCCATGCCCTTCGGCTTTGAACCCAGCCCTTTGAGCCAAAGTTCCCGCATAAAGCCCTTTTCCCATTGAAGCTGACACCCGACAACAGGACCCTTGAAGCTGGTGTTTTTCTGGGATCGAAAACGATCAGCTTTGGCACTAGAATGGCCAAAGCACGTGTGGGTGGGCTTGGCCAGGGTTCAAACTAGTCGATTAATAAAGTACAGTTGTTGCATCGAGTGGCCGCAGTGGTATGGCGAGCATGCCCAAAATAATATCTTGTCGTGCAGAAATGTAAGGAAAAAAATCAATTTAATTTGATTTTTTTGTGTGGATTTTAGATATTGATCTTTACATCATTAGCTTACTGGTCTTTACCTTCTATTACAGCCAAAGGAATTCCTTACAAATCCTTCGATACAGGGCGTCTTAAATGCAAGCCTGGGAATGTAACGTGGTCCACACCTAGCCAAGATGACACAAAGGACAGTTCGATTCGAGTGGTGAGCTTCTTTAAACCATATATGCTTTAAAAATATATGCTTTAAAAATCTATTTACATTTCTCTATGGCTTCCTCTTGCCATTATCTTAACCCAGTTCTCATGCAACGATCTCCACTGATTTATTTGTCTGGAATATGATTCCTGGTTTCTGCCCCCCCCCACCCCCCTTACTTCTGTGTTTCACGCCATTGTCAATATTATTTTGTGAAAAAGAATGAGGACTCTAGTTTTACAATAAGTGTGGGGAGAACCGTTGTGCCTATTTTAGAATATAAAATGTTTCGGCATTCGCACACAGAAGCACTTGTCGAATGTCTAAAACTATATTGATCATTGTCAAAAACTCACAGGATAGTGAGTAATTAACTTTGTATTTTATGTGAGGCCAACTGCAAATCACCAAAAAAAAAGGCTGATTTCAATATGCTTCCTATAACAGGGAATTTGATGTTAGCAAAAGCCTGTACTTTGTATTCTTCTTCCAATCAACTGACTCCCTCTGCTGCACCGTTTATAACTATCGGCGGGAGTAGTTTATTTTTTCATGCCTGGATAGCGGCCGTGCGGACAGCTCTCTTTTGATTTTAATCTGTAAAAGGTTCTTTTTATATATTATGTTGGACACACACCTCTGGATGTGTCCATTTCCCAAGTGACCTGTAGTGCGACCATACAGAGTTAGGAACAAAGAGTGATTTTCGATTAGAAAAATGATCCCATAAATTTTGATGTGTATTGGAATCGAACCACATTGAGATGTGAAAACCACCAACGCTACAATGAAATGACCGACCATAAACGACACTCAAAATATTCGCTCACAATGGGTTTTGAACCGGCAATCTTTTGGTTAAGATTCAAGCACTTTACCTCAAAGCTACTGTTCATCCTTTTATTCGCTGTTGAAAAGTCTGCAGCATGTCCTTTGAATTACTTCCCTAAAGCTATACCTAAGATGTGCACAGTGGTGGATTTTGGCAAAATGGCCAGGGTGAACACATCGAAACAAAACAATCGTTTTTCTCCTTGTCAGCCATTCAATTATAATTTTATACTCAAAGGTAACGAAATGTTTCCAGAATTGACAAAAATGTTAAAACTGTTGGTACCTACGTCAACAATCGAGATTTGTTAATCACAAATTAAGAATAATAATGAATAGACGATGTTGTTTTTATTTTTGTGAAAAATGTCATTGCCACGTACCGGCTTTTCAAGTGTTAATAAATGTGAAACTTTTCGCTAATAAGCTTTATTGTCTTTCAAACAAACAATTCTATTTTTGTGGTTTGTCTTTTTACTTTTCTTTTTAGATTTGTCTTGTTAGTTAATTTACAGAATCCCAACATTATTCATGGCTTTAAGAGAAAATTAATTCTGTATGAGAACAACCCCCCCCCCTTCCGAAAAAGGGGGAAAACAAGAAAAAAAAGCACAATATAAAACCAAAACGTTTTTTCATGATTCTATAGAATATTTCGTCACAATAACGTTTGCGAATGCCGCTGGCAACCGCGGAGTGTCCCAACGATAACTCTAACATTGCGAATGCCCTCTCTTATTTTTGTAGCAAACCATTTCCGCAGATTGTGAAAATAAGAGAGGGGTGATTTTATAAAGCCGGGACGGTGTCCGCCATTGAGTCAAGGGCACATAGTGAAGCTTTCCCCCCTTTGTAAATGTAATCTTTATTCCGCCTCGCCTTGACACTGAGCCAGCGATTGGCTGACCGCGCGCACCGCGTGTGTGACTGTTTTATGTGTGTACGCAATGTGCACTCTGAGGGTGATGTGATGATGAAGTAGATGGGTGCATTTGTTATGGGAGCATTAGGTTGGAAGGATGATAATTTAGGTGTTTTTTTTTGTTTTTTGTTTTGTTTTGTTTTTTGGGTTTTTTTTTGTTTTGTTTTTTTTTGGGGGGGGGGGTGGGGGGTTGTTGTTTTTCTGTAGGCTATTTAGAAAATGGAAGGGTATTTGCCTTTGATGGGCAGTGTCCTTGGTGTCCTTGATATGCAGGCTATACTGCCCTTTTGTCCACATTGGCAAATGGGCTCAATAAACACACCAAAAGTATTCCGTGATCAGAATCTACTGTACTAGCTTTGCTCCCTCTCCATTACAACTCATTCACCTCTGAGTCAACCTTGTCAATTAGCTTTTTAAGGATGAAGCTGTAGTCTGTACTGTTGCCAAATTTCATTATTGTATTCGGGTTGGGTTTTTTTGTTGTTTTGATTTTGTTTTTCTTTTGTTTTGTTTTTACATGAAACACTTAAAATTTTATTAAGAAACGTTTTCCGGGTCCAATTTGATGTCAGATCGTGTGTTTGTATGAACAGTAAAATCACAATGGTAAATTGCCTATCTGGCTTCTCATCTCACAAATAAAGTGTATTGTTACATTTGGACAAGGCCTTCACCTCCCCACCCCTTCTACCTTACACTATTCTTACATGAGCCAAAGGCTCTTCCCTCCTCCAAGGTGTAAGATAATATTTGAACTGTCCCAAACAATTTTCTTTATGTTTTATATTATTTAAAAAAGGTATATACCCGAAACGTTCAATGTAGTTTGTCTCTGTTCCCCCTTTGGAAACTTTCATGCTCGTCACCTTTTGCCGAATACGTTTAACTTGGGTGAAATTCTTCAAGACACTGTGCTTAACTGTAAAAATTCAACATTTCACAATGTGATCAATGGAGGCTACTGGGGTAATGTTCTTGTTCTTCACTCTTAATATTTCACATTGACACCGAACGTGATCTTGTTGCTTCGTATGGCTCGCGTCCAGACAAAAAAACTCATTTAATGATTAAATGGCTGGTGACCCAATTTTTCTCCAAATACAGACCACGCCCTGTAATGTGTTATTATTATTATTATTGTTATTATTATTATTATTATTATTATTATTATTATTATTATTATTATTATTATGATTATTATTATTATTATTGTTGTTATTATTATTATTATTATTGTTATTATTATTATTATTATTTAATGGACAAGATACCTTAGTATCCTTTAGCCGATCAGTTTAACATGATTCCTTAAGTAAAGGTTTTAAAAAAGAATTGAATATGTCGAGGGAGAATACCATACTGCGACACGCATGTTTTCTCAGACCACATCACCACTAACATGATGATGACAGATGCAGCATCCTCCATCTTTGTTGTCTATTTTGCTTGCGCTTGAACTTTCACCTTCGAGCTATTTATTGGTGTACTCACCATTCGTTGGTATTTATAGCCTCAGGACGGGAATCCTTTGCTCGAGAGGAGTTTGCAAAGTTTTCTCAAGCAATTTCGTTTTATTTGTCTGTTTTTATTGTTTTGTTTGTTTCTTTATGTCGTAAAGATTTTTTTCCTCTGAGGGGGGAAAGTTTAAAATTGTTTCATCTCGAATATTTCAGGTTAAATTGGAAAATAACACTCCTATGAACGGGGAAGGGAAAATCATGATACAGAAAGAGAACAAACCCCTTTGTGAGTTTCAACTGACAGAGGGAGTTCTAGAAGGTAAAGATCTTATACTTTCATCACTTTGCTGTCATTCACTAAATCATATTGTGTTCTTGGAGAAGTTTATATTTAATTACTTTTGGCGTGGAGCCATGAAAATACTCGAACGCACGCACTAAGGGTGAGAGAGGGAAGAATCTGCTGTCTACACACCAATCCAAACCCAAGCAATGACACACACACACACACACACACACACAAATCTTACATTTTAATAACCTGTATCCACAAGTATAATTACCGTCGATCAAAACACAGTCAGTCGACATGTTGAAAAACTTAGGGTCACATAAGGTGAAGACCTGTGAAATAAATTTCCTTTTTCCGAATGAGTGACATGCACCGTAAGACTTCAAGAAATGGCCTCTCGGATGGATGTTCTGATTGGCGTGTTGTCTTGGTGCGTGTTGTATGGTGTACATCTGGATGGTATCAAAGTCAGTACCCGACGAAATGTGACAGTGCTAGTTGCGCATGCTGGACTTGAACCTGAACCATTTGATATTAAAGAAAGATGCTTATAATATTATGTCGGTGGTTTTTGTCGTTGTCTTTGATGTTGTTTGTTTATTTTTTTCTGTTTTTTGTTATTGTTTGTTGTTGTTGTTGTTGTTGTTGTTTTGTTGGGGTTTTTTTTGTTTTTTTTGTTGTTTTTTTTTTGGGGGGGGAGGGGTGTTTCTTTTGGCATTTTGTTGTTGTTGATTGGGGGGTTTGTTTTGTTTGTTTTTGTTTGTTGTTTGTTTGTTATTGTTTTTTTTGTGGGGAGGGGTCTTTTTTATTTTTGCACTCTTCTGGCTAAGTAAAAAGAATGCTAACTTTATAAATGGTATCAAAGGCATTTTAAGGATTAGATATACCCCGTTCCAACTTACGATAGCCCAACATCCTTCAGTCTGGCTGCACACCCTGCTAACGGAACCACCGGGACATCGTGAGAGTGATTTCAATATAAAATACTATGCGATAAATGCCTTTTTTTATTTATGCACCTTCTGGTTAAGTAACATGTAATGAATCCAAACCTCCAGTTATCATATCAATAAATGGAGATGTGAATGATGAGCTCAAGTACTGACTATTATCTGGAGCAAATGTTTAATTTTTTCCCGACTTGAATAAATCATCCATTCCAGGTTACATGCAGAGAGTCATATTCCAAGGACCGGTTATCAAAGGTTCGCCATTGCCCCAGTTCATCGCGCCCGTCCATACCCGGAAGTCCAGCGTAATCGACTACATCGGACTCACCCTGGAAACGAGCGTGCCCGTGGCCGGCGGAGAGACCAAGTATGCAGAAGTGAAAAATTCAACCCAAGTGTTCAAAGGTCTGCCTCTTGTTTTTGGTTTTTAATCCATTTATTTCAATATCATGTCACACTCCAAAAACAAAAAACGCTATTTTTCGCAGGGGAATTAAAGTTCTTACTATCAAAAACTTGGAATGGGTTTGTATTGGGGAGAGTTTTTATTTTTTTTCTTTTCTTTTCTTCTCTTCCTTCCTTTAAAGGTAAGCAGGTATGCCACCTTCCGTATCCTTCAATTCTGGACATCTGGTCTTTTTTTTTTTGCTGTTGTTGTTGTTATTATTATTATTATTATTATTATTATTATTATTATTATTATTAAACTGAAAGGGTCTTCAATGAGTCAAAACTGTGCTTGAATATATCATGATAGACCAAGAGAAAAAGATGTATTGAAAAATAGTTCTTAAATCACCCACTCACGATAAGAAAATTTAATTAATGATAATACATGTTTAAAGTGTCTTTGGTTTGTTATTTTCCTCAAAGAAAAAAAATCGAATTTATTATTTTGTTTTTTCTTGTTCAGCTCAGTTCTTCTGTGAAGCACGGGTGAATGGGAAAATTGTTGTCGTCAAAATGGATGATGGAACTGTTGATATTCTACAAAACAGGACCGTTAAGATGAAAGGAACTTTGACGATTAACTTCCAAAACAACCAAGAAATAAAAATAAATTAAAACTTTTTCTCGCTATGAATATCTCTATAGATTTTTTGCTTACACGTTTTGTATCCGATTATGATTTAAATGTCGTTTCTTGATTAAAACGTCTTTCCTCTGACTGTGCATAAGTGTTAAACTCGAGCTTTTAAGTCCAACCTGTCCCGTAAGATTCGCCTATTGATTTGTTTTAGGACTTTAATAAAGGTGCCAACCCGTCCCCCCCCCCCCCACACCCTCTCTCTTCTCTCTCTCTCTCTCTCTCTCTCTCTCTCTCTCTCTCTCTCTCT
>JBCIKM010254627.1:0-12128 GCA_039654465.1 Melibe viridis | reverse complement strand
CACCTCGGCACTGTGTCTATACTATTTGCTATTCATTTTCATCTATTACCAGTGCCTGCTCCTCTTTTCTTCTTTATTATGTATAGAAAATCTTCAACGGAAGTAACCTTCGACGACTTATTTAAAAAGTTGAATCAGTTTATTTGCCGAATCCTGAGACCAAAATAAACACATGTTGTTAGCCTAAACTAACCCTATGAGACTGTTCTGAGTTAATCAGAATTCTACGTTGTGTCTCCAAAACAAAACATGATAATATAATGGGAGTGACTAAACAGTATCTAAGAGTCGTTCCAGGCCCGACGTTTGGTTTGATTGGCAGTCATAAATCAAATATCATCACATTACATGCAGGTGGCAAACAACCTTTTTATTGTGCTGTTGGTGCATGTGAACACGTTTATATTTGGGATGTCGGGAAGAAAGAGAAGGTGAGAATCTTTTGAATTTTTTTCCCCATACTGGAATAAGGAGTGAAAATGTGGGAGGAGTATCTACCTATTTATTCGTCACTTTTCATACATCACAAACAGCTAAGTTTTGCTTTGATAAGCTGTCAGAAAATAGGGATTATTTTGCTTGGTTGAAAAGTAGCTTTTAAATTAATTTAATGAAATGCATGAAGAAATGAAATGAATGCTTTGCTTATTTGGACAATTGGTTTACTGAAGTCCTTGCAAAAATAATTTTGACAAGGAATGAGATGTACAGCTTTCAATGACAATCTCAATCAGCATGCAATAGGGGCTACCTCAATATCAATTGTCTGTTAGAAATCCTTTACCATCTAAAATCATATCTATACTAAATTGATGCAGACCTTATAACCACCCCGATTTAGGCGGAGTCACCCCAATTTTTTTAATTGAAAATCGTCACTACTTCGATTCTCCGATTGAGCTTTCTTGTACCCCACTTTTTTGTCTGATTCTGATTTTTGCACATTTTTTGTGCCTGTTACACTTTTTGATTTGTTCAGAGCTGAAAAAAATTGATGGTCAACACTAGGATCAAATGCCTAGTACTTTTCAGAAACCAGTGACCTTCATAATTTGTGTTTTTATCGTCAATAAATAATACAGTTCAATCCCGATACAGAAAGAAGCCATTGTTTTCAAATCACTCAATGTTGTTAGCTGCCAATCAAAATTTTGGTTTTCTATCCAACCATGGGCATACACCGTCTTGCTTTCCGAATGCAGATTTTATTAATTCCTCTGCGGAGTAATGTAGCTTGCTGTTCTTTTTATGTCATACTACAAAAGTTGCCTAGAACCAGAGAATATTTGGACTAGCTTCTTGGTCACCTTGTGTGTTACAATTTGACATTTCAACATCATTTGAAAATCGCTTGATATGTGTTCTGTCCTCATTCATATCGCATTATTTTTTTTAAGACTTAAGTGGTGCTCAAAGATTTAAAGTTAATTGATGTGCTATCATTCGTTCTTATCCGACCCCCTCCACAACACCACTACGCATGGGCTCTTGAATGAAGCATTATTAATGCTAGATATTGCATATTTTTGTTTTCTGGCCACCTCTTGCGACAGTAAATAGCAACACAAGAGTTGAATAAAGGCTTTCATTAAATAACATCAAATGGGTAAAACAAATCGCATTCGCTATTCGGTTCCAGCAGGTTTAAGGTTAAATTTCATCACATTTTATCTATTTTGTATTACTTTTTTTTCTTTAAAACTGCCCTGTTAGTAATAAATATGTTTGTTTAGTTTTTGAGAGTAACTCCCCTTGCTTCTGTGAATGTTTCTCTTTTAAGATGTGTTTATAACTTGTAAACCATTAAAAATTTTTCTTTTATTATTCATTTTTGTACATTTGCCAGACTGCCGTCCTTCTTGGTGACAAGTCAGAAGTAACATGTGTTGCCAAAAGCCCCCTAACAGATGACGTGGCTGTAGGCTATCAGGATGGTACTATCAGAGTATTCAAACTATCAACCTGTGAATGCTATATCACTTTTCAGGGTCACAAATCACCTGTCACCTCTTTATCATACGATGCGCCAGGTCTAAGGCTTGTCTCAGGCTCCAAGGTAGGTGCTACACTGTGAGACTTCATGGTCTTGTAACCGCATCACTACCTGTCCTGGAGTTTTTCTTGTGATTTTAGGCTACAATATTTATATTTTAGGCATTTATCTGTGTGCTTTGTAAGTCAAATCTTTAAAACCACAACTGTTGAGACATTAAGATTTTTATATTTTGTTAAATAAATGTTATTATGATGCATATGCCAATTTTTAAAGAACTCGCTTGTTTGACATGATCATACGAAAAATGTTAAGCTGTGATTTTTATTTGGTATCTTATATTGAATGGAAGTTCTAATTTTGAATGTGAAAAATCAAGATTTTTGTACAAGAAAATATTCACATTTTTGTCTTTATACTCTTAATGTTTAATATTTTCTCTATCTATCATGAATCGTACTGCGAGGTATTAAAAGTAAAAGTTAGATTTTTATATGCTTGCTCATTCCTGACATCACCCCCTATTTATTTTCAATGCAGGACACAGATGTCATTGTGTGGGATGTTGTCAGTGAGTCTGGTCTATTTCGTTTGAAAGGTCACAAACACGAAATAACCCAGGCTGTTTTCTTGAAGAATAGAAATGTGATTGTTTCAAGGTGAGACTTTTGTTAACATAATTTTACTTTTTATACAACTGAAATCTTTATAGATAAACAAAAGTGGCTATGTTACACATTATTATTAACTGCCGTTACACAGTTGTGTAAATTTGCAAACTCAGTATATTTTTTTTGTTTGTTTCTTAATTCCTTTTTACAAATAGGTCAATAAGATGAACATGTTTTTTTATATTGGCTAGAGTAATGAATGACCTTTCCATTCACGTTTAACACAAATGATTTTTAATGTTTTACATACCCATTATCATGAGGGTTCTAATCAATGTTACCTTACTTATGCACATGACTAAAATATTTTATAATTTGATAAGTGTTCATTTTTATTTTATTCCAGTTCTAAAGACACCTTCATCAAGTTCTGGGATCTTGAGACCCACCATTGTTTTTACACTGTTGTTGGGCATAGAACAGAGGTGGGTGGGTCATCAAGTCTTTTCTCCATCCAAGCCTCTCTCATCATTAAAATTCTGCCTCATCTTTTATACTTGGTGGTCAGCTCTCTATAAAAAAAGACTTTATGAAGCAGTTTTTTAACTGTCACTCTCACATTTTCATATTAATCAATTTATCAGGAATCTTTTTTCATTTTTTGTAGCTATCATTATAAGGATTGACTTCAGAGCTAGTGCACAAGATTATAAGGTACACTTTGTTGATTTTTTTTTTTTTTTTTTTTTAATATTGAAGTCTATTTTATTTAATCTGCTTTTAATCATTCATTGACTATTGTGTTATTCTTTCATGGAAATTAAATGTCCTTTCAGGTTTATGGTTTTGTCATACTAAAAGATGAGACTCGACTTGTGAGTGGTTCAGCTGACAGTGAGCTGCGTGTGTGGGACATAGAGTACTTGGACACTAAGGTAGGTGTACTATGCATGAGAATATTCTTGCTGTCATGGAGCTGAAGACTATTGATCCTGTCTGGGCTCCTGAGGACTCTTTTCATTCTTGGGCCTCGGTCAGTCTACCCTCAGTCTGTTTCTTTCATTTTCTGTTGGAGTCTCTATGTCACCTTGTATATGCTTGCCTGCCTCTCCTTGGGAAGGTGTCTCTGGCAGGGTCTGTCTGTTTAAGCTTCTTGGCTTTAAAATGAAACTTTTCTCTTACTTTTCCAGCATAATATTACATCACTCTGTCAGCCACCTCACCCCACCCCCACAAGAATGGCTGCCTTGTTTTATCAGATGCTTGCTACTTAAGTAAACATTATTTTGATTACCAACAGTTTAAATTCTAATTATTTATTTTACCAAGGTTTCATGGCTATGTGTGAGCTTCTGATTTTACTTGTTTTTTCATTAGTTTTTTCATGTTTGAAGCAATATACTGATGTTCTGTGGGTCACTAACTATTTTTTCAGGAACTAGAGGACAAGGCTACAGAAGAGCCTCCAAAGAAGAAAATGAAAAAGATTGATGAAGGCTCAGATAAGGAAATGGACGTTGATGATGAGGATAACGATGACAGTGATGATGAAAGAACTGAGGAAGAGAAAGCTGCAGATGATGCAATGGTTGGTGATCTGATGTAATTTTTCATTTGAACAGTATTTGGGTGTTTAAGTAAGATTGACTTGTAGTGATAAAGTATGCCTCTTGATGTCTACCCCAAATGACATTTCCACAAATTGAGACAGGAGCAGGGGTGAAAGTCTGCTGGCTACAGTCGGCAGTGCCAGACATGCACCTATCTAAAGTCTTATCTGCGGCTACTTGAAGTCTATACTTTCCGGCCAAGGGAAGGCTGGTAACTTTGACTCCCTGGACAGGAGCTGGTAACAGCTCATTTATTGTATTCTTGAGGGAATTGGCATTGCATGAAATTTCTTGCTCAACAAAAAATTAATGCCTTGGTAGTGGGAATCAAATCCTGGCCTTACTGGTTCCTGTGCTGGGTTGGTATTCAGTCTGCAACAGTGCCTTCAGGCGCTTGTAGAAATATTTGACTTAAAGGATCAGCCCTTCATTGTTTGTTATGCTTGTCACATATTTGGTGATATAAGGTGTTGTGCATTTGATCAAATTCTCATGGTAATGTAGGAATGTATCTGTAGTCATTCCAAATAAAACTTTGTCTATTGAAGGTAGTTTCATATATTCATTTGTGTGTGCTTTTGTCTCTCCCCAGAGAATTCTGACCTGCCACAAAGTGGGCTCCATCCTGCGTCAGGGCAGGGAGCGTGTCATCTCCCTGTGCACAAACCCAGACCAGTCCATGCTGTTTTGTCATGTAAGACAACTGACTCTTATATGGTTGTTTTGTTTTTTATTTTGTAATTTAAAAAAGCCGTAAAAATCTTTCTGCATAATAATAAAATCGATTAACAAGATCTTAATTTGCTGTCATTTCTATTTTCCATGGGTACCTCATGGAGTCTGTCTCAAGAAATATTTGACCAGCGTATTTGGCCAACGCCCTGTGGTAAATCTGCTCATTGGTCATTGAGCAGATGCCACCAAGGCAACAGCAACTATTGTTTGGCTTAAGATAAAGTAATACCCCTTTTGTATTGCTTATTACGAGATGCAAGATTAGGTATGGTGGACTTATCATCTGCCTGTCTTATTTCTTGTGATCCACTCCTTGGAGCTTGGTCTCAACACTGCTAAGGCATTATGAAGGGATAAGGATAATAAAACTAAACAAATTTGGTTAGATGCTGCTGGAACTCAACACATTTATGTCCTTTCTAGATAATTTTCATTCAAATTTTGGATATATGAATGATCCAAACAAACTTTTAAATTTCAGGGCCCAGACAAATACTTGGAAGTGTTTGGTCTTCCATCCAAGGAGGATTTGGTAAAGCGAAAGGCGAAGAAAATGAAGAAACTGCGTAAAAGACAATCGTAAGTCAGGAGAGCGGTCACGCCTTTGTATTTGTAGTCCTTGAACTTTAGTGCTTGTGTCTAATTCTACTTGTCATGGTGCATACTCCATTATGCAACTTATAGATGTTTCACACCATAAATTGTTCCTTTATGGAATGACCCTTTCAGTAGGCACGCAAGAGCTTTGGACTAGTTTGAGCCAGGAAAGACTGTGTGACTCTATAATTCAATTAAAAACTAAGCTGAAAAAATAAACTTTTTAAAAGAAAATTCATGATTAATTGTTAGCACTATTCATTTAGTCTTTGCAACATGATTTTGTTATTTTGTGTAAGATGCTGCTGTTTACTATTGTTGTCTTGAGTGCATTTGAGCACTTTGATAAAAATTATCCTGATTATCATTGATCCCTTAAAGTTAAGCCTGTCTAATCAAAGCCCTGCACAATTTTGTACAATAGAACTTGTTACATGAATAGAAAGTCAACTTCTAGTGACTTTGGGAACTATTGAAACAAAATACGAATAGTGCCTATTGTTGTTTCATTTGTGTTTGTGTCTGCATGTAGACACATTCCCTTGAAAACTGGATAGATAAACTCTGGGTTGCTTTCAAAGTTGACTTTGGCTTTGTCTCATCTGGATTCTGTACTGGCGTCATTATTTTCCATTGCTTACTCCGACTTTACTTTTCATAATTTTATGTACATTTTAAGAAGGTTCATTTACAGGAACCTGGAGTGAATTTTTTTGTTTGTTTCTCGCAATTCTGTGCTAGGGACGACAGTGAAGCCGTTGACCCATCAGGTGTGGAGCTGACCCTGAAAGATGAAATCAGAGCCCTGGAGAGATTCCAGTTCTCTTCAAAACTCCTGTCCGTGGACTCCTACTTTGACAGCAGTAAAGGACTTAGGGTACAGTCGTAGAAATCATAATGATATATGAATTCAAATTGATAAAAATCCAAAATCCTCAGAGATGCTCAAGAGAGCTGCATGCTCTCAGTCCATCTCTCTCTTTGGAGTAGTATGGAATTTAATGGGTTATTGGGTTATTTTTTCTATGCAGGAACTCTGACGAATAATTTTTTTTCCTAAATTACTTGATAAGGAACCAAAGTAGCCAGATGTTAAAAGAATTCTTTTTGTGTAGAGATTTAGGCAGCACTAGATATTACTGAGAGTTGTGCTATAATTTGTTTCCAGTTCTGTGTTTTACTGGGAGACAACAAGATTGAGACCGGTCTTCTATCATACGAGGACAGGAAGCTCCAAATGAGTCATGTGACTCCATTTGTCAAAGCAGGTCATCGCAAGGAGGTGAGGACTTTGGCCTTCAGTGAGGACAGCACCACCATTGCCTCGGCCAGCGCCAGCGAGGTCAAGCTGTGGAACAGGTATGGCAAAGACTAATCTGGTTGGACCTGTTTCTTTTTTGTTTTATTTCATGTTTAGGTGTTTGCTTTTGTCTTGTTTTTGGGTTGTATTTTTTTTTCCTAATTTTCCTGCATCTGGTTTTCCTAAGGCTTTGTTTGTTTGTTTTTTAAATTAGGCTTTTATATTTGAATGGATTATTTTCAAAGCTACTCATCACTTTGTTGCCGTGTCAGGAAAAGAGACAAATAAACCAAACAATTTTTATTATTCTATTTCTATTTCAGAGAGTCTTTAAGATGCATTCGAACCATGCCGTGTGAATACGCCCTCTGCAGTCTGTTTGTTGGTGGAGATCGGCACATTCTAATTGGGACAAAGGTAATCAAATCCACATGCTGAATGGAAATGTGTTTAATTTTTTCCATTAATTTGAAAATTTTGCTTGTAGACAATCACTAACTGGTAACTTGTATGAAAACATGCTTTATAATCCATTGTTATTAGAGAGTGTTCTTTTATTATTCTCCGATAAAGAATTGAAATAGCTGAAAAAAACTATAAAAGATAAAAACACCCGGTCTTTTGCAAAAGTTGAGAAAATTATCTAAGTTTTATTGGTACTAAATTTAGAAAATGTAAGGCGCACCGTTTTTCCACAGTTACATAATTTCTGAAGTGTAGTAAAAGTCAAAGGCACTAAATTTTGATACAAGAGGTGAAATGGAAAACAAAGTGAACTCTTGTTCAGTTTCACCCTGATAAAGAATTGAAATAACTCGAAGAGTAACAAACATTTAAACACCTTTTTTATTCATACATGGACATGTGGGCCTAACGCCTCCTCCTCAAGGTCAATTAACATGCTCCCCACCCCCTCTCTTTACTATTACTTTCCTTGAGTTATATGTGTATGCAAAATTTGCTAGAAACATTGGCTACCTCGAAGTCAAGATACAAGAAGTTGTAGCAATGCTACAAAACACGGAGGGAGCTAAATTGACGGTTGGAGAAGTGGGAAGACAATGGCAGAGCCTACATAGAGGTTGATCCTGAAGTTGAGAGCCGATTGCTATGTGTTACTCATCATTTTTTAGCCAAATTGTGCAAGGGTTCTCTTTGATTTTTATTTCATCTTTTGCGTCAAAATTGAGTTTGACCACGCTTCACATATTACATCACTGTAGTAAAAGGGTGGTTGTGTCTTTTTGATAATGAGTTCCAACAAAACTTAGATATTTTTCAAAACTTTTGCAACAACCCATATGGTTTTATCTTTTTTAGTTATATTTCAATTCCTTATTGGGGAATAATCCAAGGACACCCTGTATTACGCTGTGGCCAGTTAGAGATTCTGCTGCGGTGATATTTAAAATTTATCTAAATAGTGCTCGTCTAAGTGTAATTTTTTAAAAGCCTGAATCCTTCTCTTATTTGCTTCTGGACATTCTATGCTACAACAGAGCGGCAAACTGCAGCTGTTTGACATTGACCAGGGTAACCTGCTTGAGTCGTATAACGCCCACGCTGGAGCCGTCTGGTCCATCGACCCCATGCCAGACAAGGTAAAGGGGGTGGGGGGGGATAGACAATGCTTAGTTTAGATTAGATAGTTAATCACAAGACGTTTGACATTCTTTTTTCACAACCTGTTTGTGTACTTTGTAAACTGTAGCCCTACAGGCTGCTTGTTACATAGATATACTATGTTCGTTGTCCACTATGAATATTGTTTTGTGAAATTTTTTGAGACGTGGTTGAAACTAAATTGATTATTAATCTTTCATGTTTTAACAATCTAGTTATGCTGTCAATGAAAGCAGTTTTTGTGTGAATTAATTGTGTCAAATAAATCTTTTTCTTTTTTCTTTTTTCAGAGAGGCATTGCATCTGGTGGGGCAGACAAGCAAGTCAAGTTTTGGAACTATGAGTTGATTTCATCCAACTCTGAACAGACGGGTCAAAGGTTAGACCCTCAGTGGATGAAATCCACGCATGTTGACTGTAGCCTCTCAAGATTGTAAAATGACCTTTTAGAAATCTCTCTGTTCTCTGCCTTCCTCTAATTTCTACAGATTTTCTACCTAATGTGTTAGTAGCCCTGTCACAATTTTTGTGCATTTTATATGACAGAAGTTGACTTGAGTATGAATTAAAAGAGAAAATAAAAAATGAAAGCTGTGCTTTTATATTTTATGAGCGTAGTAGGTACTTCGAGTTAAGTGTGGGTTAAAATTCATGAAACCGATTTAGAAAATCAAGACAAAATAGTGATGTCTTCTCTCTCTATCCCTCTCCCCTTGACTGCAGTGAAAATTTACGTTAATCTTTGCAGGAAAGTGCTGTCCCTGGAACATACGAAAACATTGAAATTTGAAGAGGATGTCCTTGTGGTCAAATACACGTATGTATTGCTTCTCAACATATTATTTTGAAATTTTACCCTTGCAAAAAATAGATTGAGAAGGTTCTTTCTATGTGCATAAATTTTTCTGTTCAACTTTCATCGTCTGAAGAAAAAAGATATTTCAAGACAGTTTTAGTGTTATTTTTTTTTAATAATGGAATTAGAGAAATATGAATTTGAACTGTATTTATTCACGAAGGAAATTTCCCTTAGATACATTGCAGTAAGAAAACAAAAGTGGTTACATCCAGAACATGAGATGCATCATCTGAAATATAGGTAAATGACAGGATTAATGGGTTTTTTCATGTAGAAATTAATAGACAGGAAATACACCTTAATGAGATTTTATACTTATTTAGGTTTTATTTTTTTTAGTGTACTTTGTATAGTATGTGATTGGGTATTTACTAAGTTGAGCATCTTGACCTGGCCTTTTGGGGATCTAAATCAGAATGAAAGGACTGTAAATCTCCCAAAGGTACTGTGGTCAAAGCGTGAAGGCAATTTTATTTGCATTTTCTTTTCTTATTAAATTTAATTCACGTTTACTCCATCCCTTGCACTTCCTGTCCCCGCCTGCAGACCCAACCAGAGGCTGCTGGCTGTAGCTCTCCTGGACAACACGGTCAAAGTCTTCTTCACCGACACACTCAAGGTGTGTATGTAACCCAGGGCTCCTTGCACTCCTCAAAACTCCTCAATTTTCCTATAATTTGACTATTTCTTCATAAAACTTCAAATTTCTAGAGGAAGAATTTTGAGCTGATTTCTCTTTCAACTGCAAGAGGGCTTTTCAGTTTTAATTATTTTTGTTCATGTGCTTCCATGCTGATGTGTTGAAAAATTGGACTAGTAAATTTAAGGAATCAGCTTTTCTGTTAGTGACTTCTTTGCACAATCAGTGCACAAGGACTAGGTCATACTGTGGGTTGAGAGGCAAACTGTTGTAACAGCAAAACCCTGAAGAATGAGTTCATCACCAATCTTGAACAGTCATTGAACGATCAATGAAATAAAATCACTGTAACTCTCAAATGACTTACATACCGTTTCTCTGATTTACTAGGTGGGAAATTATTGTAACACACTGAATTCCCTTCAGAGCTTAACATTTGAACATGATTTCTCGAAATGTGAATTTTGCACTCACAATAATTTGCCTCTCAACCCGTGATATGTCAGCCTGCTTTAGGGTTAAATCTTGTGTCGATGATGAGTATATTATGGTGATTTGTTTTTTCCTCTGTGAATGATGTTGTGTAAAAGATTTTGTGTCTTGTCATGTGCTGTTGAGTATTTATAATGGATTTTGGAACAATATGAATTACACATTATTATTTTTTATTTTTTTTTATTGTTATCATTAGATTACATTTTCTGAAGAAATTAGGTAAGCTGATTTACTTTTTTGTGTGTTATAAATGTTATCCTGATTTTCCCTAAATTTTTCTTAATCCTGCCCTGATTTAGTCGTGTTGAAGGTTTACAAAAAGCCTGTTTTCATGTTTCCCAACATTTATTCTTCTGTAAATCTGCTTGTCTCTTTCTACCAGTTTTTCCTGTCTCTGTACGGCCACAAGTTGCCTGTCTTGTGCATGGACGTCTCCTACGACAGCACCCTCATCATCACGGGCTCTGCCGACCGCAACATCAAGATCTGGGGACTGGACTTTGGCGACTGTCACAAGTCTCTTTTTGCTCATGACGACAGGTCAGTCCGCTAAGTATTACTTGCATCACCTGTTAATCCTGCTAGTTTTCTGCTCATTTCCACTTTCTGTATAAGTTTTGCATTGCTTGTATTTAATACTTAGAAATTATTTAGCTCTTAAAAATCTTCCCTAAATCTTGCCTGCAGACCAAAGGCAAGGAACTTAAGAAAAGAAAAATCTGCAACATGAGGTGACATTTTTTGTATGGAAAAACAGCTTTATGTGTCATATTAGTGTTGCATTCTAGATTCATCAACTTTATAACTTCTTGTATTATAACATCGTTACATCCTCTAGAGTCGAGTACTCTGTAACTTCTTATCATTCTTCATTATCTGTATGTAACCCAGCATCACCTGCCTGCGGTTTGTGCCCAAGACCCACTACTTTTACTCTGGCGGCAAAGACAAGAAGGTCAAGCAGTGGGACGCCGACAACTTTGACAAAATTTTGACACTGGAGGTGAGAGAACAATTTCCCTTCTTTTATGCTTATATTTTTTTTAAAAAGGGAAGTATATTCTGGTGGACTGAGCGAATTGAATTATTCAAGATTCTTTTACTAAGATATACTATTAAAATATCTTAAGAAATAGCCTCAATGATTTTCAAAATAATTTTGATTAACCTGTTAAGTTTAAACAAGTATCCAAAATGAGCACAGGTGTGGAATTTGGCAACCAAGTCGGCATTGACACAGCCAAATGAATGCAAAAAGCAAGACAAAGGAAAGCCTCCCTTAGAGATGAGAAACATAACAGAGACAAATTTTGTTGGTTTATCTATCTGAAGTTACTCCCTTTCATTTAGAGGACAACAAGGGAAAAAATTATAGGCACCATACTGAGGTGAAGGATCAATGCTGTGGCAGGTCCTGCGTTTGATATAGGCACCATACTGAGGTGAAGGATCAATGCTGTGGCAGGTCCTGTATTTGATATAGGCACAATACTGAGGTGAAGGATCAATGCTGTGGCAGGTCCTGTGTTTGATGTAGGCACCATACTGAGGTGAAGGATCAATGCTGTGGCAGGTCCTGTGTTTGATATAGGCACCATACTGAGGTGAAGGATCAATGCTGTGGCAGGTCCTGTGTTTGATATAGGCACCATACTGAGGTGAAGG
>JBCIKM010254626.1:0-22080 GCA_039654465.1 Melibe viridis | reverse complement strand
CTCTCTCTCTCTCTCTCTCTCTCTCTCTCTCTTTCTCTCTCTCTCTCTCTCTCTCTCTCTCTCTCTCTCTGTCTCTCCCTTCTCTCTCTCTCTCTCTCTCTCTCTCTCTCTCTCTCTCCCTCCCTGCCGAACATGACATCGGGAGGTGATGATTGTAAGTTGTTCAAATTGGGACTCGAACCTGGGGCCTGCCATGGTACCCATTGCCTGGCCTCTTGCAGGGTGATGATCCTATCCACTGAGCAAAAGTAGCGGATGGTTCAGTTGGCAAGCTTGCTGTCCTGGTAACATGATCAGGCAATCGTTGCCTTGGTAGACCCCAGATTCAAGTCCCTCTCAAAGTTTAACCATGGACTGTCTGTTAACTCTTTCCCTACTTTTCACCCATACAGTGGTGCTAATTCAGGTCATATTTGGACTTTTCACCCATGCAGTGGCGCAGGGTAGTGACCTCAAAATATTGTTTCCTAAGACTAGCTCCGGGTACTAAGACTTTTCAAATCATTATTAGAGGTTTCTAAAAGCATGGACAAACGTAAATTCCGGGGTTTTTTTTATGTTTTGATACGTTTTGAGGCCGTTTTGAAGAATTTTGTGAAGTGTTTTCCAAAAATGAGCCAGCCACGTCCTTCCACTTCTGGGAGGATGTCTACCAGACCTAAAAGATTGTCTGCACAGCACGTTCAAGAGATTATTCGGCGCTTGAGTGAGGTAGAAAGTGAGAATGATAGATCTAGTGAGTCAGAATTATCTGATTTGAACAGTGATTGTGACAATAACGGATTGAGGGCACATCTACCGCAATAAGATCTAGATCCAAAACAGCAAACACGAGGCAGCCTGTGTCTGGTTCAGAATTAGATCAACCTATCTCTGTACCAAGAGCTGCTTCTTTGTGTACTGCATACAAGAAGAGTTCAATCAGATCTAAATTGAAAGTAGTTACCTATAAATAGTGTATATATTGATAAAGGTTGGATTTTCTGCGTTTTTACTTTTTTTCGCTTTTGGAATGGCGTTTTTCGTGTGACGTGCTTGTACTAAAACAGTCATTAATTTGCTCCCAAGAGGAGTATCTTCAAAATTCAAAAAACACTATACAGAGCAATGGAGTACCCTTGGATATGTAGCAGTTTTAAGTGGATATGACCCCAATCAAAGCCCCTAGATGGATGTCAGTATAAAAATTATTGTAGGAAAACTTCTTCTCCATGACTTTTGACCCTCTTTGTCTGCTTGGCTATCCTACCCTAATATATGTATCCACTCAAAACTATGTTTTTCATGTTTCTTATTCAATTACCTTTCAAATGATCTATGGTTTTATAGCATTTTGATAAAAAGTTAATTATTTATTGATGATTTAAGAATGGCACCCAAATTTCTATGTCGCGGTCTCTTGGAATTGCGGTCCAAACGTGGTTTTAATTGCAGTAGGGAAAGAGTTAAGCAGGGCACTGAGGACTGCCCAGGCTTAGTATCCAGGTCCTGAGTTTGATTCCTTCCTCAAACGACTTCCTGTTATTTCCTTTCTTTCTTTGACTTTGACTGACCTTGGCACAGTGCCAATATTATTTTCTGTCTATTGTCATCTGTACAAACTTGAGAGACAAATAGTGAGTATGCCTTATTGATATTTTCCTTTTTAAATCCGAAATATAAAGAGGCCAAGATACTGTAAATATGCAAAAGTAAGTTATTCTCTTAATGACTTCATGATAGGGAAATTGATTATGAAATTTGCCTGGATCCAGCCATAAAAGGATGGTGCTGATTTTACAAATGTCATTAAATTTTCTGTACCACCAACGGCAGTATTGCTAAGGTTATTTTTTTTTTTACCTGCTTCCTCCTTCTATTAGTGATTTAGAATCCTGAAATACCAATTCTTTATTATTATTACTATTAAAAAAAAAAAATCTTGCCATTAAAGGAATCCTCTATTCCAGTATGTGTTAAAAAGTGTATTCAACAGTAATAGACTGTGGAAGTCATTTTGGTGATTAAATTAGCAAAATCCTTCAAAAACGTAATTAAAAAGATGATATATCGATATATTAAGTATCGACATTTAACTTTTTGACTGTTTGACTTTTTGTAACACTTAAAAATTGGCAAAGATGGGGAATCTAACTCTCAAGGCATCCAACTTACTGGAAAAATAGGTCTCATAAATTCCCCAGGGGGGTGGGGGATGGGAGGTGGGGTTTGCCCACTGGCCCACAGTCTGTAACAACACTAAAAAACTCATTTATAGTGATAGTCCTCATTTATATGCTTTGTCTACTTTTTCTCCAAAAGTCACCTTGTGCATGCATATGTGTTAATTATCATTGGTTTGAACACTGCTATGACTATTGATTATTTCTCGTTGAGGTACCTTCATATCAAATTTGGTCCAAATTTGTCCAGGGATATAGAAAAACATAGTGGACAGACTAGAAGACTGATCACCCCCCACCCCCCACTCCCCCCCACCCTTCCCAAAAAAAAAAAAAAAAAAAAAATAATAGTCAAGAAATAGGCAGACTAATTGGAACTTACTTTTATACATAAATAACAAATGAGACCTTATCTGCTTTAACAGCATGATAAGCCATTGACAGACTTTCTTTTGTATAGTTAATACACAGTACATATTGTACAGACCAGAAGTACATGTATATCTCAGGAGAGACAGATCTGTTCTCAACAGCCATCTCTAAATGTCAACAAAGTTGTATTTTTTGTGGTAGCTTTTTGTTTCAACTTGTTCTCTGAACAGCATTTCATGAGACAAGCCAAATTCTTTTTAACAAGCCTTATAGAGTGTTTCTAAAGACAAATGATGTGCTTTTTTTGTCACTGTGATTTTTCTTTTATTTCAGGTTGGTCTAAACTGCTTTGCCCTATTTCTTGATGTTGAAAATATGGTTTAACAGTTGAAGAGGATGGTAAAGATGGAGAGCATCGGTGCCACAGTTTTGCAAAGTATATGCAGCCATAATTTTCCAGACGAGAGTCTTTCTCCTCAAACTTTTGTTAATGTTGTTTTCAAAATCCTTCAGCAACCAGAAGTATGTTTATATCAATCTGTAAATCATAGGCAATCAACTTTTTGTAATGAGAGACTGTATGTGCTGTCAGCAGTCGTGTCATGCCTGGAGTGGAGCAGTGGTGCAAAGCCAGTGTCTCAGATTCACACTTTGCAGCACGAGCAACGGAAATTTTCACAGGAAAATGCAGCCTCTGATGGAAATGGAACACAGACAAAAAAACAGGGATCCGAAGACAATACATCAGCTAGTAATTGGTTTATGCAAAGTAGCCAGTTACTTGTAACTGATATTATAATTACGGAGGTAAGACTACAAAAAAATCATTAAATAAAACAATTAACATATCATCACAAAGTAAAAATAAAAACAAATCAATGTCTTTCAAAGATATGATTGCAATGGTTTATCCATTCAACAGAAATCATTTTTCAACCCTTATTATTACTCTTAAAAGCTTGTTGAGATTTTTTTTAATGGAATCGTCCGTGATGGTTTCTGTTGTTCCATATGATTGTTTCAAAGGGTCTCCTCAGCATTGAGCACAGCAAAGAAATCATTGATTGGACAAGATACCAAAGTTTTTTCATCAAGAGACTGCAAGGACAATAACATCTCATCTCAAAACACCACATAATATTATTATAATGCCTTCCCTTCACTTACATCCATCTCAGGGTTTCATTTGTGTGGCATAGTAAACAGTGAACCATGAGCATGGTTTCCAGAGAAACAGACCAACTCTATCACCTGACCCAAAATTGCATCAAGTGTGGGAGAGAAAGAAAGAAGGAGGGAGGGAGGGAGAGACAGACAGACAGACAGACTGACAGACAGACAGACATCAACATGGGCAACTCTGTTTTTGACAAGCATCTGCAGTTGTGATCTCAGCTTTTACCAGGAGTTCGTTTTTTAGGATGATTTGCACTGTTCTGAGGCAAAATGGCCCTTGTTTCAAGTGCTTTAAGTCTTTTATAAGAGCTGAGAAAAGGGAATCTTTGATGCATCATCATAACAAAAATTAAAATAATACAAAAATGAATGTCTAGAGGGGTTATTTTGGGTGAGCTTGGGGTGCTAGGTGATGGTTTGCTTACTTGTTTTCTACACCATTGATATTGTTTGACTCAACAAGGTTTTTGTGCCAGCTCTAGATGGAGGTGTCTCATGCTTATGTTACTCTATCTTGTCAGCTCTCTGGTCGAAAGTAATCGACCTCAAGTTGTAAAACCAAATTGCAGCTTTGACTTTTTCATCAATGTTTTTTGGACATAGAGACTTCTAGAGTTTTGGTAAAGGTTCAGTTTATCTAAGTTTTTGTTGATAGAAGATTAAGTTAATGCAGATAATCAATTTTCTACTTTGACGTCATATAGGTGATGTTGTACTTTAAGCTCTGACGTATTATTAACACAAAATATGAAATAAAAAGCAAAGTACATCATTTTTGTCTCCGTCATATCACTTGAACATTTTTCAACGATTTGTGATACCTTTTCCTTTGTAAAATTTCCTTCAATCTTCAGATTTAGAGCTCCATTTGACCAACTTCCAATATTAAGTAATACGAGCTGTAGTCATAGTTCCAATTCCTGCGATGTCTTTTGCATTATTTCCACCATCACAGACTCTGCAGCTTCTAATATTTTTTCAGATAAATGGTTCAAATTCCCAATAGGAGTAATAGTAATAATAAATAAAATTCTATAGCGCCTTCTGCTGAATCCTCAAAGCGCTTTACAATATGCCAACATGCACGTACACACACTTACACACATTTCACGCACGCGCGCACGCACATACACACACACACACGCACACACACACACACACACTCCAAAAGGTATTAATCACATTATAAATACTATTTTACAAAATATTGCACCAGCTTTCAAATTGGTAAAAAAATAACGTAAGAGACATTGATATCCACAACTAATAGCCTAATATATCTGCTCTTACAGCATTATTCCCAGGAGATATTTTTAAAAAGGAAAGTTTTTAGATTTTTTGTAAAAGAATCAATGGTAGGAGATAGTTTAACAGTATCAGGTAGAGACTTCCATGTTACAGGACCACATTTAATAAAAGCTCTATCTCCAAATGTTTTGTCTTTCGCATAATATACCAACAGGAAAAAGCCAAGAGGTATTAAATAAGGAGATCTAGTAGGCTATTTGGGTCAAAATCTATCTCAGTCATGAATACTACATCACACAATTGATGCCTTTGTGAGTAGACAATTCATTGAATTTACTCAATCTTCTGCCAACAAAACTTTGATAATTTTTGACCATTCAAAAGAAACAAGAAGTCTTTATTTACTCTGGTTTCTGAGTTATTCAAATTCTGTATTGTTCAAAATTTCTAAAAAAGCAATCCCTATTGGTTAACTGTCTGTTCTTATTCTGAAAAGAGATTTCCCTTCATATTTCAGCTCCTATCCCTACAAGAAAGAACCCATTGTTTGTTCAGTTTGCATTTGGTGAAAAAGATCATCTTTCTATGTGCAATGAGACACCAAAGGGTACAATCATCTTTCTTTTGATATTTTGATTGTTTTAGTAGGGTGAAAAAAGGTTAAAAAGAGTCCCAAGTCTGTTTTCTTATGTTTAGATAAAGTATATTCTTTATGGCTTTATGAATACACTGCAATATATCGCACAGTGAGCAACAAGTTGTTAATTTATTTATTCATTTATGTCATCTGATTTCCTGATTTTAATGCAGGCAATAATAACACATTTTGGATAAAGGGATGATTTTTTTAAAGCTGGAATGAGATTTTTAATTAAATGCAACTACTTTATTAAGAACAAATCTGGACATTGGAAGTATTTTGGATTGAATTAGTTTAGGATTAAAGGTTTTTGGATCAAATATTCTGAGGTGTACATACTGGGTACTAAAATTACATATTTTGGCTTAAAAAATTATAGAAAAAAGTTTGAAATTGTTGGCTGGTTCTAGAGTGTTGCTGAAATACTTTTGGGTGTATAGAAAGAAAAACAAAAGAGAGGGGAAATTATTCAGTGGAAATACACATAAAAAAATTAAAAGATCAGACTTCAATTGGATGATTTATGGACAGAGCACAAAGATACATACCAAGACCCTTAACCCCCCTGCCTGCAATGTAAAGATGGGGGAATCGATTATGATTTAAAAAGCAGGTCATGTTTAGGATGATATTTAATCAACCGTTATACGCTATTTTGAATTTTCTTCTAATAGTTTTCTACATATCAAAGGACTCTTACATTTAATACAGAAGAAATATGGAACAATATAAATCTTATAATAAAAAAAGCTTTGAAAATGTTGACAGTGTCAAGATAACTGCTAGCAAACAGCTTTTGATTTTTTATACAAGGTTCAGGTGCTGACATTACCTGCTTTATTATAAAGGACATTTTGCTTTCAAGTTTCATTTAATCTGTAAAGTGTAAGCCTTTATTTGTATATAAAATATGATAGATAGTGATAAGTTAATTTGAAATTTTTTCTGCTCAATTCTTTTTTTCCAGATACCAGAAGTTTTGAACCACATTGCTGGCAAGTGGAGCAAAAACAAAAATTTGTGTGCCAATGAATTGGAGCTAGTCAAAGTGTTGATATCAAAGAAACAAAATAGTGAAAATGATAAAGTAAGAAAACAAGTTTGTGATTGGTTTGTTTCAGTAGTATCAAACTCAATAAGTTCTTCCATTGTCAAGAAATTGAAAGAGCCTGGGGATGAAAGCTTAGAAGAAAAGCTCCTGGTTCTCTCTATTTTGGGAAAAATCTTGAAAAGCATGGCATTAACTAGCATGGAAATACCAAACTGTATTTCTTTTGTTGCCTTCAGTGTCTTTGAAGCATATGAGGAAATACTCTTTTCTCCATGTGACCACAAGGATGAGAACGGTCATCTTGTGTGCGTGTATTATTTTAAACTCCTCAATAACTTTGTACATGTCAAATATTTCTTTGAGAAAGGGAAAATAACGGAAGCTGTGTTACAAATTTGCTCCAGGATTTCACAAAATGTCACTTCTCTATACAAAAAGTGTGAGGCAAAAAATTACCTGACAACCATGACTCTGTGGGAGAGAAAAGATCCTTCAACCGTCAGAGGACAATTTCATAACGCTGATCCTGCATCAGTTGAACAAAACTTTGTAGCAGTTAGGGAAATTTTCTTTCTGATGGTTAAAGCATGTGCAGCTTTGACCAAAGGGGATCATTCGATGAAAGGTTAGTATTTATTGTTTAGCGCATAATTGTCTTAAGCAGTGACGGTAGTTGTAATTTAAGGTGATGAGGATTATAATAATATATGATCAATCTAACTATGTCATTTATTTGTGCTGCAAAAATCAACATTAGAAAATGCCAGCATGTTTTGGCAGTAATTGTTGCTCTGCTCGCTTATTGTCTGTTTCAACTTGTTAATGCTGCTGGAATATATCAAACATAGTAAACTGCCTAGACTACATAACACTAAAACCTACCCCCTACTAAAAACTTAAAATAAACATGGGCACTGACAGTAATACTCATCTTAGCCAAATCAGTCAGTTGAATGGAATAATGAGAATAAGAAGAAAATAAATGTGAAGCAGGAATGGGATCTAGCATCCTACCCTTTGTATTTTCAACTGTTGAGATTCTTCAACATGAGCCAATACAATAGTCCTTCTCTGATAAAATCATGTGTTTAATTTATCCAAACATCAGGTTGTAGCTGCACATCAGAAAAACAATATAAAAAATTGTTTGCTTGAAATAAGGGTCTTACGCTAGAAAAATGTTAAAAATCGCAATAATAGAGCTCTTTGTCCCCATGATCACTTTGCAGAAGGAAAACAATTTTATAGCTTTTGCCAGAGAGGCCTTACATTCAAGTCAATCATCACAGATCAAAGGATAAAGTTGCCTTTTTACACAGCACTTTCTAATTTTTGTCTGAATTGCTCTTCATATGTGTTGCAGAATCACCTTTGGATTTAAAATAACAACACGATTGTAATTTTTTCAGAGTGTTTTTGGGTCTCGTTCGGGAGCCTTTTTTATTTCAAGGAAATTTGTTATGATGATTATAATATTAATTTTTATGATCATATGACTGCCCAGTTGATGCAGTTAGTCTTTAATAGCCATGGTTCTTTTCTTTTCTTTTTTTTTCTTTTGTATCTCATTGTAGACTGCAGTATCCATTCACTTTTTAGTGTTTGGCAGTACACTGATGCCCTAATGAAGCGTCATGTTCAGCACAAACATGTAAGCCCTGCTCTGATAAAGTTCCTTTTTGGAGACCAGGATGATAAATGGGTTGCTGTACTTTTCTGTCTTCTCCTCATTTATCAGTGAGTTCTATTTTACATATATTTATACTTATATTGATACATCAATTGTTACTCTGTATCAGTAAACAGACAAACATTTTCACCAGAGCCTTTTTTTTGTGTAATGAATTATTATAAATAGCTTTTTAAGTACACCTACCATATTAAGATTCAGGCACAAAGATGTGGCATTTCTTCTTGATTAAAATTATTCACTTTCGCCATCCAATGATTGCCTTTGGAAAACAAACTGAGTTTGTATTTTGCTTCTTCTTGAAAATTTTGTTGGATGAAGACTCATGAAGGGAACAAATAAATAATGCTAATGCTATTCATATAGTTCATGTCCAATTTACAGATTTGAAGTGATTTTCAAATTTCTTCAATGAATTCTTAAATTCACTTGTGCTTGTACAGAGATAAAATCTTAATCAAATTTTCTTTTTCTTTTCTCCTTCAAGAAATTTAAGAGGTGAAACAAAAGGTTCAAATCTCAGCACAGAGAAAGAAGTCAATGAATGCTACTCTGCCTCTGTCCAGAAATCAGATCTAACTGATCAACAGGATTCCCTACTGAAACTGATTCATCCTCATTCACTTTTTGTACAGTTCTCTGAATTTATTTATTTTGATCATCTTGTCATTTCAGATTTTCTTATGTCCCCAGAAACGTATTTCATAGAATATTTCACCCAATACCTATTGCATTTGAAAGACAACTGGGATTCTTTTGTTGCTTTATTTAGAAATCATGACACATCTTTTAGAGATACATGTCAGTCAAGCTTATATTCTAATATTTTTAAAACTGATGAAAAACAGGCAAGATGTTTTCATAATTCAGACCAAAGTCAAAGTGAAACTCTCAAGTGCTATGAAAATGTAAAAAGAACAAGTTCAAATTCTTGTGACCTGAAAATGACTAATACAATCAAGTTACCAAGATTAGAAAAACAATTTGGTCCCTTAGTTCCGTATGTAGATTCTGATTGTTCAGACAGTAGTTCAAGTTCCAGTCATTATGGAACAGATCATGTATTGGAAAAGGAGCTTGAAGCAAAGAATACTTTCTTTCATTTTGAGAATAATGATAATGACAATATGCCATCCAGTTTTGATGGAGAGACAAAATTGTGTGAAAATGGTGTGTCAGTCAGTAAATCTTCTCCATTGTTGTCAAACCCTGATTGTGAAATCAGTTTGAATACTAATGCTATTGAGAGAAGCAATTTTGAAAGTATAGGAGAAACTGAACAAAATAAATTTGACAACATCATGACAATGTTAATTCGTCTCAGATTTCATATAGAGAGACTCCACCGCAATCAGTTAGTTCCCTACAAACCTGAAGTATTGATAGAATTGTTGTCAACATGTGAAGAGAAATATGAAAATTTACTCTGAGAGGGATCTGTTTTTCAGGTTTGTAGAACTAGAATTGAGGTTACACTTTAAAATGGTAATAGTTGAGATTGTCGATGGTTATTGGGGGTATTGTTGATATTTATTTAAAAGTTCTAAGGAAATATTTTGCATGTTTTTTTCTTGAAGACACATGTTAGTGATTGTTTTACCTTTTCTGTTCTGAATTACTCAGATTTCTAGGAAGCTGATGAACAGTAATTATTGATTTTTTAATCCAACTCTTGTTAAATGTTTTTGTATTTTATATCTATTTTAGTTTGAATTAAACTCGAGGCAGCCCAACATTTTCTGTTTGCAAATTTTGCAAATAACAGACTTGATAAATGAATACACCAAAAGTGATTTAGCTTTCATCTTTTACTAGATGGGATATTACTGTCCTTAATGAATTCTGAGTCTGTAAAAATCAAACGGATATCAAGCTGCAATTACATTAAAATTCTTTGAGGACAGCTATGAACTGAAGCTAAAGAATAAAAGTACTTGATCTCTGCATTCTTTTTATTTTTAGTAATTTTTTAAAAACCATCACTGTATTTTAAAGGTGTCGAAGTAGGAACAAGTAGACAGACTTATAGTAAACAGATGAATACTAGACAACTTCTCTGTAATCTATACATTGTTTTGCTTGGCCAGTCACTATCAAGAGAAAATGTCATTGGGGCTAAGTTTTTCCTCTAAATTTTGTTGTATTGCTGTTTTTAACTAGGGGAGTAAGCACCAGAGAGGTACAGTGCCTGCCTCTCAAGTAAACCGTCAAGGGTTTGTTGAGTCCCATGAATGGGAAAAATTTTCCTGGTCCATTGTGTGTCACTCCTTGGTGACACATTGAGGTACAGACACCTCAAATCCAAAAGCCGGGGGTTTGAGTCATAGAGGGCCCTAAGAGAAAGTAAGATGATAGAATTAGTTGAAAGAAAGAAAAGGTCAAACCCTTTGTGCTCTGAGTACCAGTTGTGGAACCAAGAAAATAGTACTGATGATTGGAACCTGATCAAAATGGACTACTGACGCATGGAGAAATGGAGTGATTGCTCTCTGGCTATGTTACTTTGTCAAATTCTGCTAATTGACCCTCTTAGCCTGGGATTAAAATATCATTGGTGTGATTTTAATTGATTTCAAAAGCCGCATTTCTGGCTCATCGGGCTGATTGGAACAGTTAATCAAGCAGCACATGACAAGTTTTTAAGGTTTTAACTTTTAGACTTCATTTCAGTTGTGATGTTATGGAAAGCAGCTTTTTTCCTGTCAGATGTTCCGATCAATGGACTAATTTTCTTTTTTTTTAGTTTTGAGTGCACCCTGCAATGCAAACCTCAACCAACAAAATGCAATATTATTGCCCAGGCTGATATTCTTTACTGAATGAAGCTCAAAGCAAATCCTGTACCATAAGAAATGACAATTTCAATGTCTTTTGAGACCTAAGGCTTTAAGTACCTGCTCAATGTCAAAAGTTGATTACCATACTTTGATACTATGCCACTAATAACTGCCACTAAAAAAACCTACTTTATTCTGCAAAATCAAGTTCCCTTAAGCACATCCATTACAAAACTAGAATAGCTTCTTTTTTTTTTTCCTTAGTGCATTTGTTCCAATAAGCAAGTTTTAGGGGCCACAACATTCAAGAAACATAGAGACATTTAAGGTGAATGTAAGATGATAGATTAAGTCTCAAGACAACAGATTCAAACCACAAACAGCTTTTGTTTGTTTGTTTTTACATGGTTTAAGGGCCAAATGACACACAAGGGTCATGGAAGAGCCTAGGGGAAAGTAAGAAGAGAGAACATTGTTTGTTTATTGGAGGTTTAAGGGCCCCACAACACACAAGGGTCATAGAGGAACCCAGAGGAAAGTAAGATGATAGATTAGTTCAAAGAGAGAACAGGTCAAACTACAAACAGGAGAGAGATGTTTCTCCTATAAATTAATTATCATTTCTCAAAAACCAAATTGATGCCATAGAGAGATATTTATCGATGACAAATTAAGTCACGAAACAAAAATAAATAATGGTCACCAGCAGCAACGTCATTATGGTACAGGATGACCCAAGATATTTCGATCCCCTTTGTGTATTAAAAATACTGAGTATGTACATCTTAATTGTGACCCTGCAGTTTGGAAGGTTCTGAAAGGCGTGACATGGACAGGATGTACCAGAAGAGAGGAAAAAGTAAGATGACAGCTTCAGTACAAAAGAAACCAGAAGAACAGATGAACCCATTGGGGATCCCTACCAACCTTCTTGACCATTTCAGAACTCTGGAATTAGTTGGGTAGTAGAGAATCGACCAATAAAATGGTTTCAAAACACATATTTAAGTCGGTGGTATGAAAATTTCAGCCTCTTTTAATATAAGTAGGCTCTATGATGAACTATCGATAAAAAGACTGGCATGTATTTCAATAGAGTTAGAGCCTGTCCAAATCAAATTTTCGAATTTTTCTATATTTTTAAGAAAAAAAATTATTGAAAATAGAATTCTATCTCAAACTCTCAAAGAAATTTGGGGTAAAGGAAATAAAATTTCGCAAAAAATTCAATTCATTTGAAAATCACAGATTTATTATTCCTGAATATTTACACAAAGTAACAAATTCTGGAAAAATTAATATTGAAATTTGATAAATTCCAATCCTCATCCCATCTTAAAACTTTTGTTCACACTGTTATCATTATTACGAATCTGGGGTTGATTATTTTGATTGATTTTAACACAAGAAAAATAATTTCTTGAAAATCATAGGCTAATGAAATAAGTGATTGCAATATAACAAAAATGCTTTGCATCAACAGATCATGAAGTTTTACTGGGGAATTTGCTAGTACCTCGAAACATCAATAATTGCAAATAGGTTGAAAGTTATGAAAGTAAATCACAGTGACAGCTTGGTTGGGTGCAATTAGTCTCGCACAGCTTGTATGGTTACAATAACAGGCACAATTTTTGTCCTGAAAGACTTGAATACTAAATTCTTACTACAGGTGCTTATTTTCTTCGACTAACCTCTGAACAGAATGAAGCTTATTATTTTTAATCAAATTGTGAAGACTTTTGACATATTGATCTTTCTCAAGCAGCTACTTTATAAGGAAAAACAATTTTTAGATAAAAAATAAATAACCTGCATGTTCTGAAAGAATTGGACCCTGTTACTTAGTCATAACACAGATGTGGTTTACACACAGAAAAAGAAAAGCATTTCCTGCCGAAATTATAATTTACTTACAAAAATATTAAAGACATTTCCAACAGATGTTTAATTGAAAACAAAAATCATCTCCTCCACAGAAGAGAAAAAACAGTCAAAGGCAGAAAAGGCAGGACTAAAACCAAATATACACAGGTATGTATGTGAAAGAGAGAGAAGGGAGAGGATGATGGAAAAATATGAGACAGTTTCTTCTTCATGACAAGAAACAGAAGTAGAACCTAACAGGGGTGTGAGCAACCATACCACACAAGTGGCTAGACCAAAACATTACTGAAGTTTTCTAAAATTTGACTTCTTGGTACTAAAGGGTGTCCTATACTATTATTATTCCTCAATAAGGTGCCGTTCAAATATAATCTTACACCTTTTTTGGAACTTCCCCCCTCCCCCTCCCCTCTTCTTACACTAATCTCACATTTGCCAGACCCCCTCTGTAGATCAAATGTGTTTGCTTTTATAGTAAAATGCTAATTAGTAAATTGACTGAGTTTTCATCTCCCATTTAATATTACATTTGGCTAAGTCCTCCATCTATCATACACTATCATACACACAGGCGCCAAAGACCCCCTACCCCTCCAAGGTGTAAGATTATATTAGAATGGCCCCTAAATAATTGAAATAACTGAAAAACTACAAAAAGATTTTTGCAAAAGTTGAGCTTACATAGAAGTTGAACCTTTAGTTGAGGGCCAATTGCTATGTGTTTCTCATTATTTCGGAGTGAAATTGGACAAGAATTCACTTTGATTTTCATTTATCTTTTGTGTCAAAATTCAGTTCTTTTGGTTCTGAACATTTTTCACAAATTACATCACAGTATAAAAACAAGTGGTTGTATCTTTTTTGTACTTAATTCCAACAAAATTTAGATACTTTAAGACCTTTTGTAAAAACCCATATGTTTCTACATTTTTCAGTTATTCAGCTATTTCAATTCTTTATCAAAGAATAATAAAAGACTCCCTGTATGTCCTCTGAATTCTCTCCATCTTAAATTCCAATCAATTTCTAAATTTACGATAGTGCATTGTTTAGTTTGAAAAAAAAAATTGATTCATAACCTTTGAAACACTTCGTGTGACTAGATAAACAAAGGAATGTTTCATAGGAATGTTTTATATGTACAAAATACAAGATATGGAACTAGAAATAAAAAAAAAAACTAGCAAAAATAGTTGAAGAAAATGAAGGACAAACAGGTTTTTAATTACTCAAAGCTTATCTTTAACTCAAACACACTTCTAACGGCAGAAAATGAAAGGCAAATAAGTGATTGCACTAATGACAAACTTCAAAAGATCTTCAACAACGTAAACAACAAAACATTCCTTTTCATTCAAACTGGGTATCAATCCCTGGGCTTGAATATTAGGAAAACCATCATTTTCTGATATTGATTTTCAAGTTCACAAATCTGGAAAGTGCACAGATATGATTATCTTTAAAGTTTACTGCTTGAACTGTTGTCAAATTGAGTCCATTTATCAATGGGTACATCTCCTTTTTGTGAAGCCAACTTTTGAAGAAGATTGCTTGGCAACCAGTGGCTTGAATATGCTGAAAATATAAATATAAAATATACAATTCAACACATTTAAAAGATAAAGCGCATTAAATAGTAATTAATGTTCAAAGAAAGTCCCTTCCAACTTGAGGCCAGATGAAAGTTGACTTCATGACCAAGCGATGTCACTATGATAATTCATTGAATGGGAAACAACATCCACAATATAGACTGCGTAGCAGTTGAAAGGATTGGAAAAATTGCTGTGAGAGTGAGTGTTTTGTTTGTTATCCTTATCCCTTCATACTGCGGAGCTGGGAAAAACTCTGGATCACAAGAAATGAAGACAGACAGATGATCAGTCCACCATGCCTAATCTTGTTTTGTTTTGTTATCCATATCCTTTCATACCGCCTAAAGCTTAGAAAGATTAGCATTTTAACCCTTAAAGGCCCACATCCCCTGGAATCGCCCGCTCCAATCTAGGCCCGCAACGCCTGCAATCGGCTGCTACAATAACTACGTGAACTCACTTCGTTCAATATTTTTTTACTGCTAAACTTTCGATTCCAGTTCTTAAAAGTGGTATCCATACGAAAGAAGACACTTTGAGCTATTTTTAGGTCCTTACCTCATGCGATTCGATACGATAGCAAGGGAACTGTGATTTTTTGAACTGAAGCGTGTTTTTCCATGAGATTTACAAAATGGCTTTCAACTTTCTATCGAATCTTGTGACAAATCCTGCAGATAATCTTATAAACAACGAAAACAACGATGCCACAAGTGATTCTAACGATGAGAGTGACTTAGACGTTAATGAAAGAGACTCAATTGACTCCGAAAACTCCGACGCTGGTGACAACAGTGACAATGACAGTGGTGACGAGGAGGGAGGTGTTGAAGGTCTGCAATGGTCGACTGAACTGCACAATGTCGAAGTCAACATATTTACGCATAGACCTGGACCTATTGATACTAGTCTCACTCATGAGAATTTACCTCAGGACTTTTTGGAATTATTTTTGCCTCAAAATTTCTATGAACTGTGTGCCACCCAGTCAAACGTGTATGCTTCCCAGAAAGGTGCCCCATCCTCATTCAAGCCAATCACTGCCCAAGAAATCAAGACATTTATTTATATAAATATGATGTTTGATATTCACAAACTACCCAATTATAGACTCTTTTGGTCTCAAGATCCAACTCTTCGTGTACCTGCTGAGTCTGATGTGACAATTAACGTCCGAAAAACAACAAACAATGTCCATCATTTTTGTTATTTTCATCATTATAAATTTTTTTTCAAAATTTACTTTTTTTTTGACAAACAAATATTTGATATCAAATTAAACAGCAATCATTGAGCTTTAAAATGGTCTTAATTTCATAATTTTATCTCTACAAACAAAAGTGATAGAAGGGTTTTTGTGTTGGTGGGTACTATTTATCTCCCTGTCACCGGGCCTAGATTGAAGTAAAAGGGGAATGGGGCTTGGCTTTTAAGGGTTAAAGTAATCAGTGGAAATGAGACCCCATCATCGAAGAACCGCGAGACTCCATACTTGTGGAAGTAACCGCCCCTGGCCATGGAGGGAAAGAACCATCTCCGCAGGGAGACCTATGTCACAGGAAGATGCCTTCAACGGGAGAAGATCCACACTATAGGTTAGGGGGGGGGGGGGGGATTTCTGTTCGCGTAATCACTTTCCTCAATCATTTCCATTGGTAAAATATTTAAATTAAAAAATTGGAAATGAGATGTGGCTACTATACTCAACTTGAGTACTCACCAACGCGCAGAGTTGTCCTAACCGGACATAAAAGAAAGGATCAAACACTATCAGACTGCAACCCTTGCTCTATATTTTGTTGGGCTATTTGGGAGTTAGAGTGCTATGAGCAACGCATGGACCAGTCACTGCTTCCATAAAACCTTGTTTTGAGATAATCCTCTTCAAAAGTTCACACCCTTGTATACAACAAAGAGGAAATTAAAATCTTGTTTGTATATTAATGGTACAAGCAACCTACTTTGATGGTATAAATCTTGATGAAAATCATATGAGACATACAAAATACTTTTGTAAGACCCTTAATACAATGAACTTAAAAAATGAGCGACGCAGTGTTTGCCAGCCTCAGCAATGTTCCCCATGTATGTTAACAAGCCATACAGATCAAACAGGAAGTTGGAAAGGTATTGAAGATGAAGAGTCATCCAGGAGGAGATGAACATTTGAAAGACAGGAAATGATTTTCCACTTGAACATGTCAATGGGAGAAGGATAATAATACATATATAACCTCATATAGGAAATGGAGTCTTATCTATTAAAAGGTTGACTAACACTAACAGCCAGGGAAACATCTTTAGACAAGTTTATTCAAGGCTGGAAACTATTCAGACTTCAGTGGGGGGGGGGGGGGGGGTAGAACTCCACTAAATGTCAAAATTTGCACTTATGTTTCAACGTAATTGGTTTGGATATCAATATGGCCTATATATATTACAATGTCTGATTTGTAACAAATGGATGCTAATATTCCAGTCAGACCTGTTTCCCGTTTTCTACATAAAAATGTTTTTTATGATAAATAATTCAACAATTGATATTTTCAATGCTTTGATCAAAAGTGGTAGATTATGAAATGATTCACAAGACTAAGACTAAAACACAATCCCTTTTTGAGTTACCACTTACGAAATGTGTAGTGATAGTGGCAAATTCTCTCATACACTTTCTTGAGGCCAACCTGACTGGCATAAAACATTGGGCCACCTCTATATCTTGGAAATGAAAAACCATACATCCTGAGGAGGAGAAAAAAATCATGTAACAGAATTGAATAAAGAACTTTTTCTCATATGATCACACAGAGGACTGATTGGCATATGTTTTCAGCATTTAACCTTTACCACCACTTGCTGGACTGCTATCTGGGCCTCGGAGTGGCAAAAAGGGGGGTTTTGCAGCAGGTGGTGGTAAAGGTTAAGTAAGAGGTGCATTGATGAAGAAATGAACTTTGAGAATTCAAGAAGCATACTTTTTGTTAGTAAAGAAATAATTTGTACAAGATTATCAGAACTCCGAGAATATTTAAAAAAACCAAAGCATACATCCAACAATTCCCCCTGGCTGTAGACAACGATGTCTCTGTCTGCAAAATTGTAACATACCTAACAGGCAACTTGTCTAGTCAAACATGTTATATGCTCATTGTCTGCCAGGGAGGTAATAGTATTGTAAAGCATATAGAGCACCCTGGTGGATACGCACTCTACAAATGCTATCTATCATTATTTTCATTATTAAAAGATCATCATTTTGATCTAGGAACACCCAGAAAATTTTCTACTGCCCTCTGAGTCTAATTACGTACTAAGTGCTTTTTGCTAACATGTGATTGAGCAATTATCAACAATAATGCATAGAACACTTATTTGCCAATATTTTTTTCTTTTAAAGAATAAATTCAAGATTGAAAGTGGGACTGTTTTATGCACATGCCACGATGGCATTTAATCACAAAACACCATGATCACTATATTTTGTATATTCCCAGTTCCAAGGGGTGGAGAATATGCCGTGCTGTGAATATGCCACAAAAAAATTGATGCAGGAGTCACTATTTCAGCTGAGACCTGCTGCTTTTATCCTTTCCATCCCCAGACTGAAGGGAGTGGTGTGGTATGAAAAGGAAAAAGGACACACTTGCGACATGCAGTTTAGTGAACCTGTGTGCCTTGACTAGTAACATATCTGTCCAAGTTTTTGTTATGCTATCCACATTGACCCATCCTAGATCAAGAATATTATAGAGATATTTTGAAAATGATTCAAAATAAGAAGTGCTTACAAAAAATATTCGTTGAATTGGTCCACCACGGAAGAGAGAGAGAGAGAGAGAGAGAGAGAGAAAGAGAGAGAGAGAGAGAAAGAAAGAAAGAGAGGGAGGGGGAGTGCTGTGGTGGTGGTGTTGTTAATGGTGGTGGTGTTGTGGTGAAGGTGGTGGTGGCAAAGCTCTTCCTGTTTTTTTTAGCAAAAAAATCCATGGACATGGAAATCAGTGCACCATCTAGCCAATGAACATAGAAATCAGTGCACCATCTAGCTCATGGACATGGAAATCAGTCCACCATCTAGCTAATGGACATAGAAATCAGAGCACCATCTATGGAAGTGGAAATCAGCGTGCAATCTAGCCCATGGACATGGAAATCAGCGCGCAATCTAGCCCATGGACATGGAAACAACCGCAGCATCTAGCCCATGGAAATGGAAATCAGCATGATATCTCGTCCATGAACATGGAAATCAGTGAGGCATCTAGTCCATGGAAATGGAAATCAGCGTGGCTTTCTGCACAGACTTTATCCATGCAGTTTTTGGCGCGGTATAAAGAAGTCACATAAAAAGCTGCCTTGAGCTTACAGAACAGGAATGTGAAGACAGGACCAAATAAAACAGAGACAAAGTTTTATTCTTACCAAATCACATCTAAATCCTCTGGTTTCTCCACCACTCCTTCTTCCAGGATTTTAAAGCTTTCATTGATCACAGCATACATGCACCTTTCTAAGATTTCCTGGAAAAAACAAGCTGAATTTTAATGTTTTGAATAAAAAAAAACAGGCAGAACAGATATCAGAATAAGTTTTTAGTATATCTTAAGTTTTAAAAGTGAGATACCTACTTTATTCAACTTAAAATATTTCAGCTATTGAATGATTTTAAGGTCAGATGACGGCTTAAACACAGAGAGACCATTCATCAGTCACACTATGGAATATTGTTGGTTCATTTTCACAGATTTGAAATATGAAATGAGGATTTAGTAAAAAACAAAAATGATTTAAGAAATTTAACGAAAGTTAGAATAAAAATATTATTTAGGTTATCTCCATCTTTTCTGACCAGAGATCAGTATTATAGACATATTAACAGCAGAGATGGATTGCAATTGCAATATAGTGAATTTTTCTACATTTTCTAGACCTTATTGTTTATATATTTATGTATAAAAATAACAAATAATTAATTCAAGCGTCAACAGATTCTATCACTACTATTCAAAAAAATTAAAAGCTACTGTCATGTAACTTATCAGTATCTACTCTAAGATCTAATTTTGTTGGAGAGTTTTTTTGACATTTGAAGGATAGCTAATCCAGGAAACAAACAAATTATAATCCACACCCTTTCATTTTGGGTACCTGAGGTGGGATGGTCTTCCTCTCTAGCCCCAATTGTCTGCAATGATTGATGATCATATCAGTGACATCAGGATCGGGGTAAGCTGTCCTTGACATTGGTTTCTCATAACGGTACCATCCTTTGCCTTGACAAAAGAAAGCAAAAGTGCAAAATCATGCATTTGCTCAGACAATGATTCATGTCAGCCATTTTCTGCAATGTTTTCCTACAAACAATGTTTTACTACCAAACAAGTTTGTTCCATTATTTGTAGTTTATTGTACACTCATCCATATTTAAAAATATAGTAAAGATTTGTTTCTACTCTCTTATCATCATAGCCCTTCTTCTGAAAAGTATTCCAGGCCTTTGAACTTGCACTGTTCTAAAACCATTCAAGTGAGCAATGATCTAAAATGCTGGATGATTATTTCATATTTAAACAAGTCATGAACAGAGAACAGAAGATAACCTACTGACCTGTTTTCCTTCCATATCTTGATTTTTTGTAAAGTTGATCACCTAATGAGCAATAACGTTCACCACTGATAAAACGTGTATTCAAGGTCAATTCTTCTCCCTTCGCCTTTGCCATTTCTTGACGAATTCGCCAACCGATGTCAATCCCTTGAAAAACAAAAACAAAACAACAAATCTCACAACAAATAATAAAAGATTTTTCAGGACCACCGTAATATAAATAAACAAAAATAAAATTATAAGATTTCATCCCTTTATCAATAACGATTACAATGATAGTGATACAGCTTAAAAACCTTCACCTTAAGCAAAACAATGTCAAACTAAAGAGTGGCCTTCGAGAGATCAGAGAGAAAGCTTTTTAAGGTGTATTTTACCTGACAAATCACTGACTTTGAAAACCCCCATGGGCATTCCAAAATCCTCCAAGACCTGATCCACATCTTGGGGCAAAGCTCCTTCCTCCAGCAGGAAAGAAGCCTAGAGAAAGTTATATATAAAAACGTCATGTTTAAGGACAACAGGACTACTGAGAACTAGGTAATAATGAGAGATATGAAAATCCCAGATTCTTTTCTTTTTTTAAGTTCTAAATTTTATTACTGAAATAACAATAATTTAAAATCAGAACCTCGGGAATAGCAAGAGATTTTTGCCGATGATACAACCAGGGGGACCTCCAAACTTTATATCCACCTCTGATAGGATGAGGTAAGTGTAGTAAAGTGCCTTACTCAAGGGCACAACATAAATGGCCAGATGCTATACATGGGGCAGCAGAGCTGAGAAGTGACCCTCCATGCCACCACTCCAAACACTAGCCACAATCATGATTGCTTCACTCTAGCACTTAGTAAGTTGTGCTAACCATTGAGCCATTGATGCAACATAGAAATCAGAAATTAATGAGTCTGGCCAGCAGGATGGCAAAGGACTAGATACTCTGGCTCTGACATGAATACAATGGCAACCACATCAGACCACAACGTTTTCAAAGGAAAAAAATAAAGGAAAACAGCAAATCTAACCCTTTTCTCACAATAGATATTCAGGTACTAAAAACTTTAGCTCTTTTTCACAATGTGCAGATGGTAGAAAGGTAGTGTTGCACAAGCTTGATGGGAAATTCATTTAAACAGAAAAGTTGCATCCACAAATGTTTCCAAAATGTTGACATGAGATATTAATTGCAATTTGGTGAATCATTTTCAGCTAAAATTGTAAACTGTGAGATTGCAGAAACAAGATTTAAATATTTAAGACCTGTGTCTTCAAAATGAATGAGAACTAAAACTAAAAATCAGGATGTTTTTATTCACCTCACTTCCAAACTTGTTCATTCTATTTGCAGCAAACCCTTGACATGTTTTTACGAGAACAGGAATCTGAAAATAAGAGAGAGTTCATTTTGTGACAGAAAAAAAGAGGTCATCTTTTATGGCAAATTTGTTTTCAATCACTCACTCAATCCCATGACCAGAAGATGATTGTTGGGGTATTACAGGATTCAGATATCACCACCTTCCGCCAGACTTCTCTGTTCTTGGCCTTCTCCAGAATCTTTCCAAACGTCATGCTGGTCCACTCTTTGATATTGTCTATCTACATCTTTCTCTGCCAGCCCCTTCTCCGCTGTCTTTCCAGGGTACCCTCCATCACATCTCTGCAGAGTCCAATTTGCCTCACCTTATTCCCAAACCATGAAAACTTTCTTCTTGTCACCGTACTGATGAGTGGTTCTTGAGGCCCTGCTCGAGCCAACACCTCCTCTAAAACATTACTATTGGTCCTTTGTTCTGTGTAAATGAATAGCAAATAGTATAGACACAGTGCCGAGGTGAGTCAAAGCCATAGAGAGAAAGGAAAAAAACAGGAAG
>JBCIKM010254625.1:0-32521 GCA_039654465.1 Melibe viridis | reverse complement strand
TTTTTTCATGAATCATCTGAAAAAGACTGCCTCCCCCCCCCCCCCCCCCCCCTGATCTGGAGGACAGTTCCTTTGGTAAAATTTTACCATCTTAACTCGCTAAAACTAGATCAGAACAGGAAATTCCCCCCTTTTCATACACTTGCAGTATTTTTCCCCCTCCCACTCCCCAATTTTATACCTGTTGAGTTTAATAATTCTGTGAGGTCTCAATGCGGTAGAAAATAGGGAAAAATTTACTGTTCCCCTTGACTAAAACCACCATGAAGTAGATCAATAAAATTTCCACCTTTCATGGTGGATTATGCTGTTTCATTCTGTGTTAAGTATCTAATATGTAACATTTAGGTGAAATATGAACGTTACAAAGAAGAAACAAAATTATTTGAATGTTTATCCCTTTAATATGTGTATACCACCGTTGAAGATGAAGTTAGTCATTATTAAAATAGTTTTTTTCATTGACATTCCTCCTATCATTCATTGGTATGACATTTATTCTCATATGAATATTATTTAAAAAATATAACGCCAAATAAACCCCACAACAACAGGTCTCAGCAATTGTTATGGTGAGTGAGTAAATTTTTTTTGCAGTAGTTGTATCATTCGTTTCTGTCCATCCACAGCCAAGTGTGCAAATTGTAACTCTTGTGTTGCCAACCAAAGTAAGGTCTGAGATTGGATCTCTTGTTAGAGGAGAATGGAAACCAGATTCATCTCTTTTGGCTGTAATGGTATGATGGTATTGTCAGATCATTTTGATGAACTGATAATAATTTTGTAAAGCTTTGACAATGCCTTAACATAAATCTTGTACATTGCAAGCTCAGAATTAAGCTGTAAAAAAAAAAAAGTAAATTTGATAAATAAAAAAAGACAGCATCATTTGAATTATGGTCTAATATGAAATCACTGAAAACATGTTGAAGACTGATTTATCAAGTGTCTAACATAAAACAAACTTGTATGAATGGGGTTGGCTGAAAGCTGATTTTTTATTTTCACAATTTGCCTATCTAAGCAGGGAATAGGTTATTTGTACCTTCTCCAGAATCTGGTAGAGAAAATAATCTGGTCTGTGGTGGCTTTAAAGTATATCGAAGTATTTTATTTATTTCAACATATTAAAGCATTTATATGTTCTGAAATTATTTGGCAATTCCAATATCTCATTTTCAATATATTTATAGTTTGATCTGTTCCAATTTTTCAGACGGAGGACAGTGTGGCATTTATAAAAGTGGAAGTTGATGCAGATAAACCAAATCATCATTGTTTGTATGTGATGCAAGAGGGAAGGTATGATAATGTGTCTTTAACTCATTACATTTTAGCTTTGCATTGTGTTCTCATACTTTCAAATTTTTATTCAATCAGTGGATTCACTAAGGCTAGATTATCAGATAATTTTTTTTAATTTTTTTTTATTTGTTCAGTTTGAGAAGGATTAGATGAAGTTTATGAAATAGTATAGAGTCTTAGGCAAACCCTGTCTGGGCATACTGCTTCTTTCATTTGAATATAAGATGTTGAAAAATGCTCATCGTTTGTGTAGCAGCATTTTATTGATGCAGAATGAAACTTTTTACCGTAAATCTACTGTTGAAATTAAGGAGGAAATGACAGGATTTTTTTTTTTTGTAACCATCACGAAAGCTTAGTTTTGAATTTTCATCCTGACAGAAATCCAGTCCCAACCAAAATGAACATCAATGGTATACTAGACAGTGAGAGTGTTCCCGCCTTGAAATTATCCTTTGTCGGAAGTGTCAAAATGGATGCTCAAATTTCATGGTAATATTTATATTTGTTTTGCCTCTATACTGCCAGAGTGCCCCATTTCTACTCTCTGTATGAGGTAGAGATGCAAATCAAAGACATGAAATGTCGCATCTAAGGATTCCTTCCATTTTATCTAATTGCATGAGAACTCTTCCCCCCATTACCCCCGCCCCCCTCCCTCTTTAATGAGATATTCTTTTCACGCGGCACCCATGTTAGAAGTGGAGTATGTACATGTGGTTTTTTTTTTTTTTTGTTTTTTTTTTTTTTTTTTTTTTTTTTTTTTTTTTGGGGGGGGGGGGGGGATTTTGCAAGTCATGGGCAGCTCTGAGGAGAAAGAGAGGAGTGTTTTAAATTTTTTTTTTTTTTTTTTTTCCCTTGACACTGCTTAGGCGGTATGAAGGGATATGGATAACAAAACAGTTTTCTTTTTTTAGGGATTGGGGGGGGGGGGGGTGTCAGAACCCAATGCATTACTGAGTCAGGATGTGGTCAAAGATGCTCCAAATTTACAACACTATGACACTATCTGTGAAAGAGTCTTTTCCACACTGCGCACAGGTTCATTTTTCCCGGCCCATATAGGTCTTGAAAAAAATTTCAAGGATTTGGAGATGACCCTGGAATTACTTATTATTTCTTGGGTAAAAAAATTAAGCAACGCCCCAACCCATGGATATTTACCCCTTGACATTTTAATCTGCTTAAGCCCTAATTGCTTTATATTGTATTTTCGCAATAACTGAGAAAATGAGAGAGAATAATATTTGAAATCAGGAATTCTAGATTTGATTTTTAGAAAAGAAAAAAAAAGTGTGTATAATGGGGTTTTTTTCTCCTCAATGTTACAATAGTTGTTATTCACAATTTTTGTCTACAGCTTTCTTTCAGTGAGAGACGAACTTGTGGTAGGGACTGAGGATGGCTGTCTCAGCCGCTTGAGATGGTCAGGAAACAAAAATGAAAAGGCAACTCTTCATATACACGACATTCCAGTGTCAACAGACCTTCAACAGTTCAGAGGTAGTTGCAAAAATTGGTTGTGATTTCTTTTCATTACAAACCCGTAGAAGATAGATATAAAGGAGAAAGAAAATAAGGAGCAGGGATGTGCACTCAATGTATCAATTGCAAGATTCTCTTTCATTAAGCAGAGCGGAATGTGTTAAGACTTCCTCATAAGGGTAAAATAATCTCTTTGCAATCGGAAAGAATAATAAAAGTTATGTTATCTTATCTCAATCTTTTAAGGCCAAGGATCATTAAAGGATATCACTATAAACTAAAGCTTATAAAGCTTTTAAAACAAGAGTTGAGTTTTAACACGAGTGCATTGATATATCATGAAATGTCCAATAAGAAAAAGAAGACACCTTAAGCTTCATTTGTGTGGGCCGTAAAGAGATCTCTTCTTAAAGTCTTAACTGCTTGCTTTGATTAAGTATTGATTACAAAATTAAAGAATTGTCATCAATAAGCTCTTTATTTAAATACCTTCAAAGCTTCCATTTTGAGCAAAAAAAACAAAAAACAATGTATTTTTATTATTATTGTGAATTAAAAAAAAAAAAAAATTGTATTCCACCAGGAGTGAAAATGGCTGTCAATGAGTGCTATGTCACGGAGCTGGAATACAGTCCAACCCTAGGTGGTTACAGTATGATTCTGTCGTCTGGAAAAGCTCTATTTGTCATACCACCCTCTAGCAGGGGAGAGAAATCAGTAAGAATTCTTCCTCTTCTTCTTCTTCTTCTTCTTCTTCTTCTTCTTCTTCTTCTTCTTCTTCTTCTTCTTTTTCTTCTTCTTCTTCTTTTCTTTTCTTTTCCCCCTCCTCGTACCTTGTGCCTATTTCGATAAAGCAGGATCCTTTTTTGACTCATGCTTAATTTTTCATTTGTTAATATACCAATATTAGAAATAAAATTTTCTCTAACTTTTATTTTTTATTTGTAAATTGTAGAGTGCTCATGGCGTTTGGGCCCAAGAGGTCAACAATGCTTGTTGTGTGGCGGTGAACCATCGCTACAGACTCATCGTCTTTGGTTTGCAGGGGTGAGTTTTATCTTATTGGGGGGGGGGGGGATTGTGTTCTTTGATTTGAATATTTGTTGTTAATACAAAAGGGATATAAATCTTTCTGAGGTTATGAAGCTACCCATTTGTTTTGTTGTGAAAAGGTCAAGAAAATAATGGATTACGAAAAGACAGAAAAAAATGGCAATTTCCTTTTTCATTTATGGTTCAGGGTTTTGACATTATATTTCCAAGTTCCAAGATCAATCTTTTTTTTTGTGAGGAACATCATTGTATAAGATGTTTAGTGTTGAATTCTAACCATGTTCTGTTACATATTTTAAAAATAATATGTTCACATACTTAAGCGTGATACACACTGTGACAAAAAATGTTTTGCTACAATTTGTAAAGATATGTTAATGTGAAAAAATTACTGGTCCATCATTTGCAATTCTCCCCTTTGTTTGTTTCAGCGGTGATGGAATAGTTTACCACTTGGATGAAGGTGTTGGGGCTTTGGAAGTCACACACAAATTAATCATTTCAAGCAAAGAGTTTCCAGGTAATCCTAAAATGCTCTCCATAGCCTGGTTTTGTGTCTTGCTTTTTCTCTCAAAGGTTTTGAGATTCTCTCAGCCTTTTTTTTTTTAAAGGGTTTCAAATGATCACTTAATGTGATTTGTTAGGAGGAAGTAGAGGAAAGAGTTACATGATCTATAAAATGTATCACTGCTTGTAAAGACTTCAACAGTCTGGAACTTGACTCAATTACTTCATAATTCAACAAAGTTGTATGTAGTGTGCAACTTTCAACTTCCTGATAAGTTTGCTTGTGTGAGAGTGCATTTGTTCAGGGTTGTTTTTTTTCAAGAGTCTGTTCAGCTTTGAGAATGCTGCAAGTAAGATCAAAAGCATAAATAAATGTGATTGGAATGGCAATTAAAGAAACAATTTGTTTTCAATATTTTTTTAAAACCTCCCCAGATGCTGGCATGATAGCGGGGAGTGTGACCTGCATGAAGTGGACACCCGATGGCACAGCCCTGGCCATGGCCTGGAAGAATGGCGGGCTGTCCTTGTGGAGCACATTCGGATCTTTGCTGCTCTGCACTTTGGGTGGTGATTACAGGTATTTCCTGAAGTAATTCACGTGTTTGTTTGTGAGTGTTTGTTGAAAGAATAGTTAATCATAGCAGACTTACCTTTAAAAGATGTGCACCATTGTAACAATTTTGTTCTTTTTCTGCTTCTCTTTGAATGTGAATATGTTTGTTAGTGTGAATGTGTTAAGGATTTGCGGGTATAAAAAAATTTTCTTTCTGCTCCAAAAGTAGGTATCAGACAAAACCATTTTGAATAGGGTTTACGTTTTCTCTCATGCCTTTTCTTTAAATGAGGCGATCTTCTTACTTTTATCCCTGCACCATGTTCTTCTTCTTCAATAATTAATTTAATTGCAAAATTATAATGATGCTAATAGTAGTAAAAGTTATTGTGTTCTCATCCTTTTTTTGTTGGTTTTTGTTTTTGTTGGATATAATATTTTTTCCAAACTGGTGTATACTGTCTCTAATTTAAAATCCAGTGCTTATATTCTCTTTAATTAATTTAGTATATTAAATTATTATTGAATATTGTCCTCATCTCGTCACTGAATCGTTTCATTTGTTGTTTGTGTGTATGTGTCTATAGCTGCCCTGATGACAGTAGTACGCTGTACCCAGCACCAATCTTCTCTATGGAGTGGGGGCTGGAAGGCTATCACTTGTGGGTGATTCACCGTGACACCAGGAGCAGCTCTGACCCTAGTAGCCAAGGAGGTCTCGAAGAGTCATTTGTGGATGAATGCGACTTAACCCACCATTCAAGGGCCAACGGTCTTCCAACCCAGTCTTGGTCAACAGAACTCATCCAGTTTCAGTTTTTGAAAAGCGCTTTGACTGTTAATCCGTGCATGGTGAGGGTCAAGAGTCGAGTTTCTAATGACGATTTTGATGACACTGATAATGATTACAAATACAATAATAGGATAAGAGACTGCAATGATTGGACATTTTCACAAGCCTTTTTTTATTATCCTCTGTGTCATTGTTCACGATTTGTGTCCAGGGGATTTGTTTCGGATTTCCTTTTTAAAAGTCTAAATATCTACAAGAAGTATTTTTAAGGATATTGAAAGTGTGAACATGCGAGCCTTAACAAGTTGTTCTTGTTAATGTTTTTGAAAGTTACTTTTTATCAATCAAGTAAACTGATGCTCACATTCTATTTGATGCTAATCCCGAAGAAGTTAGCCTGTTGTGTAGGGTTGTCAAACATAGTTTTGAAACAGATAATGCATGGCATTATAACCCTTTTTTTTTTCCTTTAACAAAAACAAACAAAAAAAAACCAACAGAGCAACCATGAGCATGTGTTCTTGCAAGGGGAAGACAAGCTGTACATGAGTACAGGAGACACAATGGCTCGGTCTGGCTCATCCCATCACAGTCACAGTGGCCTGCACAGCAATACTACATCTGGCGGGAGCCATGGGTACATCGGCAACAAACAGTGGCAGGTCATCCCAATTTCCCACAGCTATCTGGCCTCAAACTGGCCCATCAGAGTAAGAGAACATCTTTGCATGCATTTTGATATACAGTAGAGCTCTGATTAAAAAACCAGCTTGGGACATCCCAGATCAGTCCTCTTTATCAGTAGTTCTTTATGTCAGTCTGTACTGTTCCAATTTACTCCCTATGAGGAATAAAACAGAGACTTGAAAATCTGTTCTTTCTATCTATGAGTACTTTTTAAGAGAGTTTAATTATAATTGTGCTCAACTGTCAATTTTTCTTTGAAGCTCTAACACTGCCATGATTATATAACCCCAAGAGTAAGGTATTACAGCATAAAGAACCTGAATTGGATTGAGCCCAGGGAGATGTTGCTCAAATGTTCTAGAATTTTTGTGCTCACTGTGTCAAAAGTTCAAGTAGTTGAACACCATGTCTCAAAACATTTCAGTTCCATTATTTCATATAATTATTGATGGAATATTTATTTGTTAAATTTTTTTGTTTGCTTTATTGTGGTTGAATTTCCTTGCTAGTATCATCCATTTATTACAGCATTTGATCAATAAACTTTTTTTCCTTTTTTTTTTTTTTGTTCTCTTGCCATGAACAATGGCCTAGTGGTCTGCTCCCTTCCTGTCAATGGTCAGACAATGGGAGCTTTAACAAGTTGTTCATACTATACTATTTGCTATTCATTTTCAATGGGAGCTTTAGCAGGTTCAGGGTTTGATCAATGCTGCTGACAACTTCCAGCCGTATTGGTTTTTTATTTCTTTCTATGGCTTTGTGTCTTCTTCACCAGGTAACTTGTGATTATTGTTTGTGTTTTCACAGTACGCTGCTGTAGACAGAGCTGGTCAGTGTCTAGCCGTGGCAGGAAAGACAGGTTTTGCTCATTATGCTTTGTTCAGCCGCAAGTGGAAGCTGTTTGGAAATGAGACGCAAGAGCGAGACATGGTGGTCTCGGGAGGGATCACCTGGTGGAAGGACTTTGTCTGTCTAGCATGCTTCAACATTCAAGCACAGAGGGATGAGGTGAACTCTCCTTTGTTAAGTTATGTTCTCTTAGTGCTGTATTTGGTCACTTAAATCTATAGGGACCAAATATTCATGTTCCTTTTATATGTTGTCCTTTTCTATTTTCATTTTTAATTTGGAATAAAGAAGAAAAAAATTGCTTGAAATTGTATGGCCACTTAGTATTGTCCCTGAATTGTGCGTTTGTTTGTATTTAGTTTATTTATTCTTTCTCATAAATACTTTTATATGCAATAGTTTTCATGATCCATTGACGCAAGATTTTTTAAGTCTCTATTGATCTTTTGCTATCTGTGTAGATTATTGATTTTTCAATACCGTATGAGATATATATTTTCTTATACTCTCATAGGAAGCAATCACTTGATCTATTTTGTGGGATTATAAAATTTTAATCATAAATTTTTTAATATTTTTTTTTCCCTGTGGATCAGATACGATGCTACCCAAGGACTTGTAAACTGGACAACACGTTTTCCCAAATGTGTCGGATCCAGTCCCAAGTCTTACTGTTGAATACATTCCGTGACATCTTGATCGTATTCTGTGCTGACAGCCATGTGGTGATATTCAGTCTTGAGAGGAAAAACACTCAGCCTAGTAAGTTTCAGAATGAAACCCTTTTTTTTTTTAGTGATTTTGCTTTGAAATTTCCTGTTCTCTTAAACTAAGCAAAGTTAGTGAATGAAAGATGTTAAAAACTTAACCTTTTAATCTCCTTTCCAGGTAAATTGCTTTAATAGAACATAATTTTTGATATGCTCTTCATAATTTCTTTTCCTGTTAACCAAAGATAGATAAGATTCATTGACCTGCTTTATGGTTCTGCCCTGTACAGCGCAAATAGCTAACTGTCTGCATCTTACCTTTTCAAAATCCTCTTAGAGTAGTAGTTGCAAATGCAAATAACTTTATATATTGTTTCAATGTAATTGGCAACCATACCATGCTAATGTTAGCCAAGTCTCTGTTAGTGTTGATTAGTATGTATTTATGGAGAAATTCCATTGGCAGTTGGTAACGGTGGCTCAGTCAACATACAGCAGGCTTTGATGCTGGAAAGTGTGTGTTAGATTCATACCAGGCTCATTGTGTATATGTTAGTGTGGTGTTCCAGTTCCAATGCAACTAATGCAGGAGGTTGTCTCAGTCTTCTACGATGGACATATCCAAGAAAAAGAATCTTCCCTAAAGGATAAAACAACAGGATTTAAACTTTTCTTGGCTAAGCCTGAATGCTATTAGGCAGAGGGGCTGTGAAAAAAACTTGGAGCAATAGTTTTCAATATCTAGTTTTGGGTGCAAATATACTTAGATAAAAATGCTCACAGGTTTATTTCATGCAATTATGATCTAGTTTCTATCATACAGTAAATAAGAGAAATGAATGTACGAATTTTGCATATTTTGTTATAAAAGTTTTGGATTGATGATATTTTGCCTAAGTTTCCCTCTGAAACTCTTTTTTACATTCTTATCAATTACAGATCCAACAGCAGTGATCAACAAAATCCAAGAGATTTCACTCAACAGTTTTATCCCGCATCCTCTGTGCGTGGCAGGGATAACCCTCACCTCTCTCACTTCGGAGCCAGGTAAGTTGTTTGTAAAGTTGTCGTTTTTGTAAAACTCTTGAAAGCGATAATACGTTATCTATCTTCATTGTCATATATGGTTTTCTCTTACTGTGATCTCATCAGTTTTCACAAATCTGAATTAATTGTGCTGAAGCTTCTGTGTGTAATATCTCCATGGAAAAAAAGGAAACTGAAGTATGATTTTATCTTTGAAAGATATAACATTTTTCTGGAAACTTTTGAAGAATAGTGAAATTTGAAAATTTTTAAGACAGAAATTTTGTTTTTCTTGGTATTTTGAGACTTAACTCTATGGCTTGATTCTGATCTTTGTCCAGTTGGTGTAAAACCTGTGCACAATGTGAAGGAAGCAGAATCCATGCTCGTCAATGTGTCCGGGAAACTACTCATGTTCCAGAGGGATCGGTCTGGCTTTCAAATCAAAGAAGAGAGTGGCAAACACCGAGCTGTAAGTAGTAAATTCTTTACCTCTTTTCATATGATTTTACCTCTTGTCCATGGTTTTCAGATGTTTTAAAAAAGTGTTGAGGATGGTAAAAGATTTTTTCTTCGTCTTTAGAATTTCTGCAGAGGTCTCATGATTGGTGATCAAATAAAAATTCAGAATGCATATTGTGCTTAAGGACCAAATAAAAAAAAAAGACAAGTCTTTTGATCCTTTTGTTGTTTCATTCAAAAGATGGATTTATTGACAGATAGCTATGGCTGGATGGATCAACAAATATGTTTTTTCTTTATTTGTTCCTTTCATAAAATGTGCCTGCTCTAAAAATTGAGCTATTGAAATGTTGTCTATATTAAAGTGTGCAGAATATCTTACAGTTTAACTGATATAAGTTTTATTTAAACATATTAAACATTATTGGAGGTAGAATAGAACATTGGAGTGTATACCTATTGTTGGACAACACTGTACATATGAATATTTTCTTTCCTCAATCAACAATCTAGGTGCCTTTTTGCAATCCATCAGTAGTGGCAACATCGGTGGAAAATCTTTGGACCACCACTCGTGCCAACGTAGGCAAAGTGCAACTTATGGAGGCAATGTGGTTGGGCTGCGGCTCCCATGGAATGAAGGTAGGGCAACTTTTTTATCTTCTTCTTCTCTTGTACAACCTTTCAAATGGATTTGTTTTGTGATTAGATTTTTATCTGTTTCCCATCACTTTCCCTAGTGTTTATAGTGAAACTAAATAATGAATTTAGGAACAATTTTCAAATTGGTATACAGTAGTTTGTACTAAATTTAATCATAATTATTTTCAACACTGAATTACATATAGAATCTCTTGCACACGTGGAGTCAGTCTATGAAATAGGATTTTTTTGTAGTTGTTCAAACCTAAGATCACATGTTGAAATAAATGTGATATTTGGTGGGTTTATAGATGGTATGACAAAAAGACACGAATGGATCAGATATTAAGTAACGTTTAATGTTGAAGGTAAGATAGCTTGGTTATGTTTTTCATTGTTTTGTTTTTTTCCAACAGGTGTGGCTTCCACTGAGGCCTAGAGATGAAGGAAAGGCTCACAACTTCATGTCGCGCAAAATCATGCTTCCTTTTAGAGTTGACATTTATCCATTAGGTATGTGAATGTGAAAGAGCTTATTTATGCTTAGGCACTGAGTCTCATGTTCAGATTTTAGGATTTGAAAATAGCAAAGATCAATGGAATATACCCTCTTGCTTCTGCCACTATGTTTTATGTGAGTATGCATGGACGAAAGAAGTTTTTAAAGTATTTTGTATTGTTTTTTATCTATACAATTAATTTCTTTGCTCTTCCTCAAACTGTTTAAGATGGTGTTGAGGAAAGAAGAAGGAGGATCTCATTATCCCTGATCTTATTATTGGCTATTACTTTCCAGTATTGTGATTGATTTAGTTGAATAAAGGTTAAGTAAAAGAAGCAATAGGGTTACATGGAAGGCATCAAAGATAATATGGGAAATGTTATGAAATGAAATGCAGTTAAGTTCTGTTTAAGCAGAACCCTTTTATTTTTGTTCTTTTCACCTTAGCGGTGCTCTTTGAAGACGCAGTGATTCTTGGTGCTGCCTGTGATGTGGCGACCTATAGCTTATCCTCTCCATCGCCCTCCCATTTGGAAATACCTTTCTGCACTTTAGAGCGCACTGTAAGTTCTGTTTAATAGCTGGCAAATATGCTTTTTGAAAATTGAAAAAATAAGAAATAAAAGTAAATATTTGTAATTGCAAAAATCTACTCAGGAGGTGTTAATATTTAACCACCATTTTTGTCCGTCCTATTACAAACCAAATGGCTCTTTGGCTTTATTAAGTAGACAGATATATACAACTATGCTGATTGTGGATCTATGTGCATGTGTCATGTGTTAAATATGATCAACATTTAAACTGTAACTTAATTTGTATATGATGCTTTCCTTAGTCAACATTATGTCAAGTACAGAGAGCGTGTTTGAAAAAGCACAGTGTAAATGTATATTTACATAAATTTTTAAGAGCAGGTAAAGAGAAATTGACTTTTCCTTTTTTTTTAAACTCCTCAGAGTCAAATCTACCTCCATCACATTCTTCGACAGCTGCTCAGAAGAAAGTAAGTTGTGTCTGTAAAATGAACTTGATTCTCATTTCATTTGAGCATATGGGCGGTATGAGTTAATGAAACAGTTGTGGAAGATACCGGCCATGAGAGCATTAGTATAGTGTAAACCATTTGATTAAAGTAAGAATTTTGGACAAAGTTTGCAGTAAGGAACGGAGGTGTAGAAGTAGCCCTCGAATTAGATAATAGGCAGATGCCAGGCTAAAAAAAAATTATTTTACCTTCAAAATTATTTCTGGATTGGTTTTTGTTTTGTTTTGTTTTGTTTTTTAAGCATATGAAGAATGGAGGAGCTGGCACTGGAAATATATGAAAAAAAAAAGCAGAAAAAGTGATAGACACAGTGCCAAGGTGAGTCAAAGGCATAGAAAGAAAAAAGTGGCAGATCGCTCAGTCAGTAGGCCCGCTGTCCTGGAAGTCGCGAGGCGATAGGTGCCGTAGCAGGTTCTTTGTTTGATTCCCTCCTTGGACGACTTCCTGTTTTTTTTACCTTTCTTTCTATGGCTTTGACTCACCTTGGCACTGTGCCAATACCATCTGTTTATTTTCATTTTTTTTTAATAGATTGCTTTTTTCAGAGAGAAATTTTTTCTTATTTGAACCTGACAAATTATTTCTCCCTTTCAGTCTGGGTGTCAACGCGCTTGACTTAGCCCGTACTTGCAAGGAACTGTCCTACTTTCCACATGTCCTTGAACTCTTACTTCACGAGGTGTTGGAAGCAGAGGCCACTTCTAAAGAACCAATTCCAGGTTTGATACGGAGGGTTTTTTTGTATGTCTGTTTCTTTGTTTTATGTTTATTTCTTTAATTTGATCAGCAGGTTTTTTCTACCAAATGCTTATTTAATCCTTTTCTTAAAAAGGCACTCAAAGATGTCAGTTTGAAGTTTAAGGAATACAAGGGAGGTCAATTTTTTTTTAACACTTTTTATACAGGCTTTACTTCAGCTATTTAGCTCTTTTTATGATTTGATATAATATTGTTGTGCGTTTTAGTCTTGATGCCTGTATTTCACCACACTATCCATGGGGTTCATCATGATGAAAAGTTACAAACTGTAAACATTAGAGAAGATTATTAAAAGAAACAATTGTTTTTTTAATTTAAGACATAGTTCACCCCGTAGTTTACCAGCCTAATCAGTCTATTTCCTCCCCACTCCAGATCCGCTTCTTCCCCGAGTGGTTGCGTTTATCCAAGAGTTTCCAGAGTTTCTCCAGACCATTGTCCACTGCGCTAGGAAGACAGAAGTGGCATTGTGGCCATATCTCTTCTCCACTGTGGGCAACCCGAAAGATCTCTTTGAAGTGAGTTAACCAAACTAGGATTTTTAGTGGGGTTTTTTTTCTGCATGTTGTCTTTTTTTCAAGAGGATTGAATTCTGAATTCAAATCATAGATCTTTATTTGAAATTTCCATCATCTTGTTATCTTTCAATCCACTATAATATCTTAAGGTTTGAAGTCTTAACTTAACTATCATGATTTGGTTTACATTAGCGTGAACAACTATGTCACTCAGTGCGTTTTTGATTTTGTTAAAGAAGATAAGCTAAAAGTGAAAGGATTAAAAGTGTCTTCAGTCCATTCGAATCCGCAGAATCAGAAATATTTGGAGGTTGTGTGTTTTTATTTGTTCAGGAAAAGATCAGTATATGCAACTGGTTATATTGTTAGACTATTTTCTGAGGTACACTTGTATTTATTTATTTTTTTTCCTCATATATCCTTATTTACCTCTGGTTATGGATTAAGCTTCTTCTAAAATTCAAATTATTTTGAGGGGTTTCCATAAGCGAAAATCAAGCTTAATATTTTCAATTGCTTAGAGTGTTTTCTTGTTTCTCACTTAATAGGAGTGCTTGCTTCACGGTGACCTTGAAACAGCAGCAACGTATCTAATCATCTTGCAGAATTTGGAAAAACCCATTGTGTCCAGACAGGTGATTCCTGGTTAATTATATAGTTTTATTGTGTGTGCTTTTATTGCAGTTTCCTTGAAACATTTTACTTCGCTTTGTGAGTTGATGAAACAATCAACCCTGGCTCAATCTTGGTGGTATATAGAGATATATAATGATTCAGGAGTACATTCAAGTTTCATTAAACCTTTTGGAGAGCTACAAATATATGATTGATTTTTATTATTTCTCTATGTTCTACGGGGGTGTATGGAATTTTACAGCAATTTTACTACATAAGTTTATTTTTATATTATTTAAACTCCTCATTACTATAATCTTTGTCAACCAGCTTGCAACAATTCTACTTGACTCAGCTCTGGACAAAGGATCATGGGAACTGTGTCGTGACCTTGTGCGCTTTCTCAAGGCAATAGGTAAAGGTAATGTAGCATTCATCTCAGCATGCGGTGGTTGGAAATTTTATGTCCTTCTTTTTTACCTGATAACATGATTTGAACGTAATTGCAAAGAAAACTTGTCGCACTTTTAAAACATAGTTCAAAACAGTCTGTTGCATATTGGTTGGAGCAAAACCTCACATCTCAAATTCAAATGATTTAAACAAAAATTCTCTTTCCCCCTTTGTATTCAATCCTTTTAATTTCATAATCAAACTGAATTTATGTGAAAGATTTTTAAATTTGAAAAATTCTTTTTGAAACATAATTTTTAAATTGATACCCTACATTTTAAAAACAATGTTGTATCAATGAAAATTATCTTTTGCTGCAAAACGATAGTAGAGATATTGCAAATGTCTCACTGGATCACTGTATCAAGTATTGGCAGGCCCTCAAATCTCAAATGGGTCTTTTTTTTTTTTTTTTTTTTTTTTTTTTGTTTGGGGGGGGGGGGGGGGGGGGGGGGGGGAGGGGGGGAGAGAGAGAATTGTCCTGTCTTAACTTTTTTTTTTTTTTAGGTGGGGGAGGTGCTAAAAGTGTTTTGTGATGAGATTCAGCTGTAAGAAAAATGTTAACTTTATGGCTTACACTTTTTCTGTTTTGCACAGACTCCAGTGAACATCCAGAGAGCTTTGTCGGAACATCAATGTCCTCTCGCCTGTCGGGGTCCGCCCCATACTCCCCTACTTACCCCAACACCCCCCCACTCTCCCCCGATACACACAATGCCTACACCTACAGCAATGTTTCCAATGTTGGTCGCATGAGAGCTTCTAGTATTGCAGAGACTAAGGATGTGTCATGGCAGAAGGAAAAATTGAAGCCCACTGTCTCTGATTCCCTCATAAATGCCGGTAAAAGGCTTGTTGACTGGTAAGATTATCTTTCTAAAATTTTGTTACTTTTTTGTTTTGTTTTGTTTTGTTTTTTGGGGGGTTTTTTGGTGCTTGTGTGTGTGTGTAAAGAAATTCTAATTGCTCAGTATTGCACATATTAAAATTATTAAAATATTTCATTAACTGGCAAACCCTTTGTAAATGTCATGATGCTCCCTGATTACACGGCTTTCGTTACATTGCAATGTATCAATTGATATCCTGCTCTCAATATTAACTTTGAAATTATAAATTACTAGTATAGGTATTAACTTTCTTCCCCCCCCCCCCCATTATTTTTATCATTCTTCTTCACTCAGGCCCAATGCCAAATCAGCCAAACAAAATGAACCCACTGCAGAGCAGGTGTACATTGACATGATCCTGTGCCGTCACGCACGCAAACTGCTGGCATCCAATCAGATAAGAACTCTGGGATACTTTGCAGCCAATATGGAAGATTTCCATTTTGTGTCATGGCTGAAACGAGAAAGGTGTGTATGACCTTAATATGTATACATTTCAAATTAGACAGAGAACAAAACATGACAACACTGTGGATCCCTTGTTTGGGTCTATGAAACATTGTACTGTTGCATTCTATTCTTTTAGTTGTGATGATAAATTTGCTGTTTCTTTTTGTGTAAATTGTAAAATTGAGGGGGATATATAAGACATTTTTTTTTAAGATCAAGAGAAATATTTAATAATTTTGCTGTGACTTTAATAATTTGAATTATGAGGTCGCTGGCTTGAGACCACAAAAAAAAAAAATGATAAAAGAAAACATTCTTATCGGTCCACACAGGGTACGTGCAGGTAAAGTTGAAGATTTTGTAACGGCTCTGAGAGAAGTGCATGCACAGTTTGAATGGTCAATGCCCATGCTGTCCTCTCAGTCTTTGGGATCCTTGAAAAAGGCTGGCACTCGTGAGTTCATTCATTGTTTTAATGTGAACTTTTCTGTGATATGTTGTTGAGCATGAAAGATTCAATTTTTACTTACCTGAAAGTGTGATGTGTTTTTCACAGGTTTTGTGATTGATTTTTATTTTAAAGTTTGTTGTTTGTTTTGTATCATAGCTGTCGACGGTTTGTGAAATTCAAATCTTAGCATCACCTAAAACTAAAGTAGAACTGTTTGTTAACCACATAAAAATATTTTTAGTAGTCTTTTGTTTTGTTTTCCTCATTATTTTGAAAGATCAATTCTTGTACTCTATAGCCTTCAGACTTGCTCTGAATTAAGACAGAGAGATTTTTGTTTTAATCCTTCCTAATTTGCAAGCAAGATGTTTTGGCCAGGTAAGCCGCATCTTGTAGTGGAGTGATATGAATGTTCTGCATTTCAGTTCGAAAAGTCAAGTGTTGATTAAAGAACTACATTGTCACACAGGACAGCATCCTCTTGTTCTTTGTATGGATGTAACAACTCAACTCAAAAAATTTTTCATGTGACTTTCAGAAAGAAAAAAAATTGTAAGCCTGTTATGGTCTTGAAATTTCTAAATAACTTTGATTACAATATCTCTGACCTTTATCTCCAATGCAATCTTTTCTCACCGCAGCCTCTATGCTGTCCCTGGCATCTTTATTGCTGGATGATGACAACCTGGGTCCGTCAGGTGACCACCCGGATCTCCCACCATCCATAATGCCAACCACCAATTCCAAAGGCAGTACGCTGACTCCCAACAACAACACCCTTGAATCCTTGCAGACTTCTGAAGGAGTTGCTACGCATACGACCACCGATGATATTTTCTTGAGGCCCCAGCCTCGCAAGAGTAAGAAAAAAATGTCTCAATTTTAATTCTTAAAATGAAATGAAAGTATGAAGAAGTACTCACACATTTTGTTTGCTTTAAAAATTTTGAAATATTATATCTAGAAAAAAAGGCCTTGTAACATTGTGAGACTGACTAGGTTGCATTTCTGTTTTCCATCTTTCTTTTCTTTATTTCTTTTATGTTCCTATTAAGCAGCATAGAGGAAGGGCGGTTTTTTTTCAATATCTTGGGCTTAAAACCAATCCTTGGTGCTATGGTTGGTAAGATTGAGGAACTGTCTTTTGGTAGAAAGATGACAAAATTGGAGTGTTTTTTTTAATGTATTGGCAGAAAAGAGAATCTTTGGCAACTTATAGATTCAAAGAAAAGGCTGCAACGCCATTGTATAGGGTAAAATTCCAAATTACTACATATTTTTTCCTGGATCCTCATTCAGTTTTGCTTTGGAGAGCATCGAATATGTGTAAAAACTTGTGCGGAAATCTGTTGTGAATTTTCCTGCTGTGTGTGTGTGTGTGCGCACGCACGCATGCATGCGTGTGTGTGTGTGTGTAGCACTGAACTCCTCCGCCCAGAGACACCCTATTTTGACAAATGAGATGTCATATTGAAACTCTCACTCCGAGGCATGTCTTAAGGAAATTGTATTTTAATGAAGGTAAGAGTAACTTCATAAATGATTGTTTTCCAATTGAATAGGGCCCAGAGAGAACTATTTAGTCTAGCAGCCATTTTAAATTTTGCCACAACTTGCACTGTTTCACTTTGCACGCGCTCAGCAAATGAGCAAGGGGGCAACTTGGAAGAAAACAATGGAGAGGCAGTGGAGTTTTGTAGGGGGTGGGGGGGGGGGCTGAGGGATTGAGGCTAGGTAAGTAGGTGAGAGGCCTGTGCTGCTGTGATTGGTGACTTGGAATGAAGAAAAGGTGGGGAGGGGGGTGGGGAACAACAAACGGTTGGTGGTGGATCTAGTCTCTATTATCTGGGGTGACAATAAGAGAAGATGGTGTATGGAGTGGTGGATGGTAATTTATTTGTAGTCATAGCTGTAACAAGACTTAATGTGCAGAAAATTGCTGTGCAGGGACCCCTCAACTCAGCCACAAATAGAAAAATAAAAATAATGATTTTCTTACTAAAAAAAAAAAAAATCCAACATGATGTGGAGTTTTTCTGCTGGCAACCATGAAAGTTAAGTACATCATTCATATAGTGCTTATGCATGGGCATCAAGTACTTTATAGTACCACACCTTTGACAGACAACCAACATAAACTTGCATAACAATATTAGTTTACAACTTTTCAGTGTGACACTTTTGTCATCAACCATGTATTATAAGCCATTTTTATTTTTCATCTCCATATTTTTTTCAGCCCACGAGGAAAGCAGTGCCGCTACCATTGAGATCTCAGACTCGAGTTCATTACTGGGAGATTTTGAAGTTGTGTCCGACCCGGACAACTTTGACCTGGAGGGCATAAGCCTAGAGGTGGCTTCGCACCGAGGACCATACCAGTCGCAGTTGGAGCTGGGGTAAAAAGATTTAGCTTGGGACTTGGGTGCATGGGAAAGACAGCTTTAATTTAACATTGTAATGTATGAGTAACAAGGTAAAGGCTTGGTAGACACATGCCTCCTCATGAATACCCCATGAAAATCACTGTGTGATAAAAGAGAGGGAAATATCAAATCAATGTTAATTATCCTACATATAATTATGATCACACGCAATGCAGTGGCAATATTTTGGGGGAGGGGGGGGGGAAGAGATTTGTTTTGTTTTTTGTTTTTCTAATTTTAAAATGGGGAAGGAATTGGTAATAGGAAAATTTAAGTCCATTGTGATCAGTTATTTAAATGGAAACTATATCAGTGATTTTACCACATCATGTCTCTGTTCACAATTTTGTTGTTGTTGTTAATTAACTGGTTAACATTGAAAGATGTGGAGAAGTAGGTTGCTGACTGCAGCCATTCTCCAGATAGTGGTGATGTCTCCTATTAGTTAATAGCTCATCATAGATAAAAATATACGTGCACTTTTATATGACAGTCATTTCAAGATCTATATGTGCACTTCTATATGACAGTCATTTCAAGAAATACATGTGCTCTTCTATATGACAGTCTTTTCACATACTCTGCATACACTAAATTATTTGATTGTTATCTATTCCAGTGCCAACTCTTACTTTATTATATATTCTTGATATGTATCACTATGTGTGGATTGTTTGTGTTGAAGTATCGAGATGCTCATCTTGGTTCTATTTATTGGATGATATGACAGCTACCTGCTGCACATAATGCTGGAAGCGGGCTGCTTGGAATGGGCCGTCATCCTGGCCACAGCGCTGCGAGACAAACTGGCCATCATCCGCATTGTCAACACCGCTAGCCTGACAGAGACGCCTCTAGACATGGTGGCACGCATGAGGGAGGGACTCAGCTTTCTACAACTGTGGGCTGATACAGAGTGGTAGGTTCAAAGAATGTTTCTCTTGTGAAATAAATGCTGGGCATTATTATTTTTATTTTTCCCTTTTCTTTTTGGAATTTTTCATTACCACTTTTTGCCAGATCACCAACCTCTCATTTGGCTTCCCTTCTTCCCTCCTTGCTTTCTTACTCTCCAGCTCTTGGCACATATTTCCTATGGGGTTACATGAAAGTTTATGCCACACCAGTGAATGTTGCTAATCAACTTAAAAGGAAAATCAAACTGGCAGTAAATTCAGTGACACGGGAGATGCTGATGAAAAGATTGAAACATCGTTTGGCGCTCTTGACTGAGAAATGGTGGAAGTGACTGAGAAATGGTGGAAGTGACTGAGAAATGGTGGAAGTGACTAAGAGGCTCAGAACTGCAGCAAATGGTCGGAATTCAATGACCTTTGTATCAACAAAAATGATGAAAAATTTCTGATATCGTGACTTGCAGGGTTTTTGACAAAATTATCCTGTATTATAAAAGAAACCTGCTGTATAGTCTTTCCATTACTTGAATTTAATGTACCTTTATGCGATGTCATTTTTATTTTCCTTTTTTTTTTTTTTAGAGATTAACACAAACCTTTCATGTGCAAAAAGCATTCAAAAACAAATGGCAGGGATATGCTTGGTCAGGCTTGAGCCAGAAATGAAGCTTGTAAGATTCACATTCAGGTTTGGATTGATTGGACATTGAGCCTTTTTTCATCCCAAGAGGCAAAAGTCCGTCAATTTATAATGATAATAATGTACAGAATTTTTTGTTTGCAATATGTTGCTTATTGTTTTTAATCACAGTCAGAGTCCCAGCTAGTCACTTTGTTATCTCACTCTGGCTATAAACTAATAATTGATCATCAGATTTTGTATGATATTTGTTCCAAACATAGGCTTTATTTATCAGGACAGAAAAAGGCATCTCTTGAGTGGACAGGATTAATAATATACATGGGTTTGTGTGTGTTTGTTTTTTTGGTTGTGTTTTTTGTATTCCTCATAACTTGTCTGTCTGATGTTCTCCCTCCTCAGCCATGGTTACAAATCATTCCTGCAAAAGATTAAAGGGGAGGTCATCACGTTAAGCAAAGTGATTGAAACCTCTCCCAACCCCAGTCTTTCCTTAGAGATCTCAGGCTCATCCACCGACACGCCGTCCGTGGAAGAGGGCAACGCATCTCCCGGGGTCCAGTCCATCCATTCAGACACGGAGACTGTCAGTGACGAGCCGGAAAACAATGTGCAAAACAATGACAACTGTGTTGTATCTTGATGTTTTAATTTGCAGTTCAGAAATAACCTATTCTTCTTCTTCTTCTACTTCTTCCACTTCTTCCTTTGAACCAACAGATTCAGGTGCGCCGATTGTTAAAGTCAGTGGCAGGAATTAATTTTGAATTTCGCCCGGACAGCAGCCTTGTGCCATTTTCAAGGGCTAAGGGTGCTTTGACAGTGTGCAGCATGCATGTGGGATATTGCCAAGTTTATGGTCCATATTGAAGTGTCTTGGCTGTTTATTGAACATGCAGCCTTCAGGGTGGGTGGTGAACTCTGCACCTTTAAGCTACCAGGGAGGGACACTGACCAGAAAACAACGTAAAAAATGTTGCTGTTGATAGGATTTGAACGCGTGACCTTCAGATTGAGAGGTCAGCTCCTGAACCTCTCTGCCACTAAGTCCCTGCATACATGCATTCATACATTCAGCCTGTCATCTCATTTCTCCAACTCTTGTTAAGTGTGTGATTTTATATTGAATTATATGTGAATATCTATGCTTTTGACGTGAACTATTTGAGCACAGGTAGTAAATCAAATTGTTTGAGGTGCCATTTCAGTATTATGCTGTGGTGTGCAGTTTTGTTGTGATCCTATGACTTCTTCTCATGTTACTGCTGATGTCACTGTTCATAAAACATTGATTGTTCTAAAGGGGTGTGTAAAATTGACCAATTATTGTACAGAAAATAAGCAGAATACGAGAGGCCCTCAAGAGACATTTCATGTTAATACCGCTGTGTTTAGACATCAAGTCAAGAATGAATCAAACAATCTTTATGTAACGTCAAGTTTCTCACCTCAGAGGCATTTTCTGCATGTGATGGAATAGAAATGCACAAAAGATCAATACTATTTTATGATTGTCTCTTTACTCTGTGGATCATCTCAATGAGAAACTGTATCGTCTCAATGAGAATCTGTATCGTGGAAAACCTTCAAAGTAGCAAATCTTAATTTTACTATTGGAATTTGGGTTTAAATCCGCATGTTACCAGATGATGAAGAGATGATGGGTTTTATGTGTTGGTCAAAGACTCCTTTTATTTTATCTCTTTCTCTCTTTTTTTTTTTTTTGGTGGGCTAGAGGGGATGGGGGTGTTGGTATAAGTCAAATAAAATCCTCAAAAAAAAAAAACCCAGACATTCTGAATTGGCTCATGAAAAATGATATCCCAAAATTAGCAGTTAAGCAAGAAGTTTTGGTTCAAATGTTTTCACCTACATCATTCATGTCTTCTCAGGGCTTTTGCAAAAATTAAAGGAAATGAAAGTGTGCTTCCTTTTTTTTTTTCTTTTTTTTTTCTTTTGTCTGTATCATTTTGAGAATGTATTCTACTACCTTTCATTATTTGTTTGTTTACACTTATTGTGAGTAATCAATGCATGAACTAAGAGAGGCTCAAAAGAAGCTGATTCAAACTAAGAAGTTTCTGTGGAAAAACGTTCTATTGATGTTGCTACTTACTCTCCTGCCTTGAAAGCAATTAATTTATTTCTTTACTTATTGATCGATTGGTTTGATGAGATCAAGGTGTCACATCTTCCTTCATCTTAAAGCTGTGATAATTCCAAATTTCAATCTGTTACTTATAATCTCCTTTGTTTTTTGTGGATGATTGTGATTTGCATGCCCTTTCAAATGTCTCTTCCCATTTCAGTTAAAAGTCAGTTACAATTTGTATTTAGTAAAGAACTCTTGTTTTGTTTTTATCTTTAATCTGTCCTTTTTTTTTTTTAGGTGTTAATAATTTTTAATGAAATCTGTAAATTGATTTTTTTTTTCCCAACAGATTTGTAATGAGATTTATTACAACTGTATTGAGACAATGTGGGGGATAGCTGATTAGGGATTTGCAGGCATTAAGTATGAGGGGGTAATTAAAGCAATGATAAGTGTTATAAATATGGTGTTGAGAAAAGACAAGAGGAAGCCATAGAGAAAGGTAAATAAATAAGAAAATAAAGTTTCTCTCAAAAATTGGCCACTGGGCAATTCTAGTGTCTGCTCCCTTCCTTTACTCACACGGGCAGGGAAGCTAGATGAGGTGGGGTGCACAAACCATCTACTCTTATTGGAGATAATAGACTTCATTTTCACCAGAGCAGATGTTAAAAGTTTCCAATTTCATCCTGTGTTATTAATTGATTGTGTTGCTTAATTAGGCTTGTTGTAAATGAAATGTTCATTCATCCACTCCTGTTATTTTATCAGTTGAAAACGGTAATTGCCACAGGTTGGATTAAAATTGAAATTTGAAAACAATATGAAATAAAAAAAAAATGGACTAAGGGTAATGAAAATGTGCATGATACATAGAAAGGATTGATTGGTCCTTTGTGCTTGTGATTGATAATGAGAATGTTATAATTATGACAATAGCACTCGTAATAGAGTTATAATGTTTCCTTAGATTAAGATCAGTTGTGCTTTAAAGATGAATGCAATTCATATTTTAAAAGTCTTCCTCCTCTGAATTAATTACCGTTCACACAAGTTAGTGTTTGTTTTGGCTGTCACTTGTTTGTGTTGTCATCATATTTCGTTAGATTTTAAGGATTTTAATTCTTGTAATCAGTACTAATTCCGATACACCTGGTAGACATCGTCTTTATCTTTCTTTATTTTTTGCCTCTGTATCATTTTGATATGTCATGTTGATTTTTTATTAGTGTAAGTAAAATTATGAAGCAGGAATATGGTATTGTAAAGCGCTTGGAGCATGCTGATGACCATTGGTAAGCGATTTGTAAGTCCATATTTATTTTAATTTATTTATGTAACAGTTATTCATTTTGACCTATTTTTTCTTTAAGTGCAGACATATACTTTTCTTTTGATTTAGCAGACAGTTTTAACTAACAAAGATGATCACACAATTAAATTTGAGTTTACTTTTTGTTTATGTAATTTTATATTGTTAATTTTTGTGGAAATGGAAAACATTAATGTACAATTTTCAAATGTAAAGATATCCTATTTCTACCATGATGATTAAAAATTTTAAGTGTGGATAAAAAATGAGAGTTGTTTAGAAAGAGCGAGAGAAAAAGAGACATTCACAGATACATAGAGAGAGATGACCTCAGAAAAAGAGATAGAGAGGGACACTTAGAAAAGGAGAGAGAGGGACACTAAGAGAAAGAGAGAGAGAGAGAGAGAGAGCAAGAATGCGTCTATGTATATGTCTATTGTAGTATCTGGATGCAAGATTGTTTATAATTCAATGGGGAAGGAGCAGTCAGAGAGAGAGAGAGAGAGGAAAGCAAGGTTTCGTCATCAACATGCAATGTTTTACCTTTAGATATTACTTAGTCCTCCTGTTTTGCCGTTTCACTTTGTCGAAGGTAAGAGAGTTTGACTGAATAAATATGGCATTGAACTGTTAAGGATCTGTCTCAATATTCTTTGGATTTATTGCTGTGCCAGGAATAAAAGATTTGTAATTCTTGACCTATATTTTGAAAATTGTGTTTACTGGACCTGATGGGTGAGCAGAAGAAGGCATAAAACTAGTGAAGTTTAGAGTAACAAATGGTTCAAGTGAAGGAAAGTTCATTCTGTTCCCTCTATGTTTTAATCATATTCTCTGATCTATTGTTCCTTTGATTGGTCGGGCAGGTGTTCCTAGTGGGTATTTCTAAATCTGTTTATCTTTTATACTGAAGCTGTAGTCTTACTTTTCCCCCTTTTCTGTTATGTCCTGTTTTTGTTGTCTTGTTTTAAACTTAGTAGTCATCCCTTAATTCACGTCTTTTGGTACATAAATGCAGGATCACAAGTTAAACATACCAAGTACTTTTGTACACAAAGGGGGTTTAAAGATCCTGGGTTTTCCTGAACCTTTATACTGTCTCGAGTGATGGCCATTGGTCATTTTTGTAAGGAGAGATGATATTTTTTATCATTGTAAATCATCTCTCTGTGGTGTCGATATGTGTTTTGAGAGATGATATTTATTTTTTTAGTGTAAATCATCTCTCTGCTGTTTGTTGTTTGATCTGTTCTCTCCTTGAACTGATTCTATCATCCTGCTTTCATCTGGGCTCTTCTACGACCCTCGTGTGTTGTGGGGCCCTAAAACCTCCAATAAACAAACAAACAAACCTTCCATGTGGATTATTCTGAAACGTGTTATACAACCACTGATTTTGTGGACTAAAATTTAAGTATTTTATTGATTGTTAACATTGTATCTTGTAGAACTGAAAGATTCTTCTTTGCCTAGTAAAAATGGTTGCCAGTAATATGACTGACTATTTCTTGATGCCCTAAAACCCTCTCTTTTTTTTTTTATGTTTTTGGCAGTAATGACTATAGATCTCCTCTTTATTTTGCAGGTACTGTAGTCATTGCTTTAGAACACTGCAACGAAAAAAATAATAATTTTACCTGAAAACTTTTTTAAGGACACATGGTATATCCTTAGCTCTCTTTCACAAACACACACAAATTGCTTTTTGTGTTCTGTTAGAGAGTCTTGGCTCTGCCTGTTGGGCCTTTGTCTATGTGTGTGTGCTTGCTTTTGTTCATGAGAGATGATTTTTTCCCCATGTAAATCATCTCTCTGTCAATCATCTGTGAGAGATGACATTTTTCCTTAAAAATCATCTCTCTGGTGAAACTGTCTCTGGCAGGTTCAACACTTGTCTGCTCTTTTTTACTCACCTATCATCTTACTTTCCTCTTTGGTGCCTCTATGAGCCTTTTGTGTTGTGCCCTAAAACCAACAACAAACAAATAAACAAAAGTATCACTTGGATCAGAAAATATTATAGATATTATGTTGATATCAAATGTATCATGAACTCAGGGAAAAATAAATGAATACCAATTTGCAAGAATTACCTGATATTAGATTTTGTTTGTCTTTTTCTTTCTTTCTTTTATCTTGACAGGGAAAGACAATATTACTCATTATGAGGATTATTGGAAGTTCCAGTTTCATGGTTGAATAAATTAATTAGTCACTTGTAGTCTAATGTATTGCTGTGTTTATGTAATTAAAGGATTTATTTGTTGCGCTTGGCAGAATCTTGTTTTAGAAAATTAGAATGGCTTTACATTTAAGTATTTGGATTTGATTATTAGAGATTTGAATAGAATTTTTTTCTCTTCATGATCAGTAAATAATATTTTATATCAAGTGTAATGAAAGTTTTCTTGATTTATATTTAGAGGGGGTTTTTTGTTGTTTTTTTGTGGGTACCCCTGGTGGGCACTTCTACTTTTATTTCTTTTCTTTTACAATGTCTTGTCCTGTTTTTGTTGTCTTATTTAGTCTTCAGTGTTCAAGTCTTTTGGTACATAACTCCAGGGTCACAAGTTAAACGTACTGTGTACCTTAGTACACAAAGGATGTTTAAAGATCCTTGGTCTTCCTAGACTAGACCATAATGCTGTTGTAGATGATAACCATTGGTTATTTTTGTTAGGAGAGATGCTATTTTTTGTCATTGTAAATCTTCTCTCTGTGGTGTTGATATGTGTTTTGAGAGATAGCATTTATTTTTGTTGTAAATCATCTCTCTGTTGTTTGTGGTTTCATCCGTTCTCTCTTTGAACTAATTATATCATCCTACTTTATCCTTGGCTCCTCTAATGATCCTTGTATGTCATGGGGCCCTAAAACCATCAATTAAGAGTAAACAAGAGTTAGTTTCAGCCTCTGTTGTTGAAGATGTCATTTGTCGGTCAGTCTGAGAGTTACTTTATATGTATCTCATAAAACTGTAAGGATCCAAAGTTGGATCCAAATATCCGAAGATTTTAAGCTCCTGGCATTTGAAACTGTTTCTTGTAAAATTCAGTCAGTGCTGATCTGTCATCAGTTTTCATAAATCATAATTATTTTTTTTTTCTATTTCTCAAACTTAAAATGCATGGGTGATTTATCTTTTGCTGTGCTCTAGATCTTCACTTGTTACAGGTATTTGTTAAGCAGAAATTGAATGATACATTGTTGATATTTTGTCAATGTTAATCTGATTTTATTATGTTTTGTTTTTATTTCAATACCCCCCCCCCCTGCCCCCTTACACACACACACACACACTTTTTTTTTTTTTTTAACTATTTGTCGATATTTTTAAAACCAGTTGATAAAAATCAGCATGGTTTAAAAGGTTATAGTATCAATACACAATTTGCCAGTGCTATTTAATTTTTAGTGTAAATCATCTCTCAGCTTTTTGCGGCTTGTTTTGCCTGTTCTCTCTGTTAATTGTTCCATCATCTTACTTTCCCCTTAGGTCCTGCTATGACACCCATGTGTCATGGCACTTTGAAACCACCAATAAATGATAAACAAAGTAACCGTCAAACCCAAACTTGTTGGTGGAGTAACTGACAGTCTTTTTTTAAATCAGGAATCTTGGGGATAGTTTATGGGAGGGAGGAGGAGGGGTCGTTACATCTTGGTTTTAGGAAAGAAATAATCCACCAGAATCTGTAAGTCTGTGTAAGGAAATGGGTAGAAGCGGTGTTCTTGTCTTGACTTGCAATGTATCTGCACCCCCCACTTCCCATCCAAAAATTTTTTTGAAACAACGAAGTAATGGTTGGGAGCAGACACCTGGAATCAAAGATTGTGAAAATAGTAATTGTATGAATACGGTGTCGAGAGGAGAACAAGACAAAGCCATAGAGAAAGGTAAATAAATAAAGAAAAATACAGAAAAATAATTAATTGTCTCAAAAAATCGACCTCCACGGATTTGTTTAAATGAGTGAATGAATGGGACATGTTTTTCTACTTGCTTTTTCTTGAATTAATTTATTTAAAAGTTAAAGGCTGGTCCTTTTATTAAGACGCCGTTTCTAATATGTAAAATCTTTTGCATAAGTTTTCATGAAGGAACGTATTTATTGTATTGCATATCCCACCTTATGAGGGATTTGTAGTGATTAAGAGTTATGTATTCAATTCCCTTTATTTCTCATCAATGGTGTTATTTTCATTCTTATAATATGAATTCATCAGGAAAAAATATTTCAAGAATTTTTAGATTTTGTTTGCATTTGAAGGCATGCATGCTCCATTCTTGAACGAGTGATTGTGTTGTGTGTCTGAGTGTGTGTGTGTGTGTGTGTGTGTGTGTGTGTGTGTGAGTGTGTGTGTGTGTGTGTGTTTGTGTGTGCCCGTGTATGTGTTCTTTGTTTTTATTTCTGGCATTACCTGGTAAACTAGCGAGTGATTTTGTACATATTAATGGAAAGTAATTTTTTCTTTACTATGGTGTGTCTCTTATAATTTTTTAATAGGTTTTGAATGACAAAAGAAATTTTATGTTTTGTCATTTTTTATGCCATTTGTTTAACATTTGTATCTACCGTTTGAATTAGTCTTACATAAAATGGACTCTCTTCACCAGGACTGGAAAATCTAGGAATTCTTAGCAACTATCTGTGTTTTGGAAGTCAAATTGTAAAGAAAAATGCATGGCATCACGGAGAAGGTTTAGGACTGAAATATAATTAGAACTAAAAATGATTTATACAAAAGAGGGCTGTCGTCACTGCCTTTGGAAATTGAAAAATCCTGCTCTAAGGCAATTTACAATCCTAAGCGGATTGCAATAGTGATCACTCATACATTTATACAATAGCATGTAACTTGTATTCTCAGAACAGTTGGTAGTGAGCAAGGATTGAAAATAGAATCTCAATTTATGCCATAGCCTATTATGGTCAGTGAAGTGGAGAAGGGGTCTGCCATAAGCTCAATCAGGGATCGCCCTTTTCTTTTGTCATTCATCACACAAAAGGCAGTGGAAATTTTTGCACTCCACCAGGTGAACAAAGATATATCTTATGTTTTTGGTGAAATAGCAGGAGACAAGAGATGTTTACTTTCTTGACAGAGCTTTTGATTCAGATCATATCTTTGTTATTAAACTTAGGATTTTTTTCAGTGTTGGTAAAGTCATACCAGGGTGTAGAATTTGAATTCAAACCCAAATATCCCAAAAAATAAATGAAGGCGGTTTTTATTTTTACAATGAACTGGGATAATAGAATCAATGAACCTTCACTGAATTCTTTAGTTTATCTGTGAGCTTAGTCACTTTGTCTTAGAGCAACTGGACTCACTCAGTCGACCCTGGATTCAAAGCTATGCTGGCTTTCAGGACGTCTTAATGCTTTAATGATACGTCTCATATTATAGTTATTTCTTGATACAAATGCATTATTACCACTTTTACTACTATTACAAATAACAGAGTTAGATGAGACGATGACATCATATATTTTTATGGGACTCCAATGTTGTCATAATGTCATAGAGGTCCGTTGGCACCCATGCACATCTTTTTTTTTTAAATGTACTTGATAACACTGTTTTTAAATTGCAAAAAAAATATATTGACAAAGGAATTATGAATATGACCTTTACCCAAATAAATACAACAAACAAAAAAATACAAATTCCTAACAATGTATTTACACAGCTTAGGGGCATCTGTTTTGTTTTATATTTGAAGGTAATAATATTTTGTTACTAATGTGTTTATGTTATATTTTGTTCAGGGATTCTGGTTTTTTGTGTGTGTTAATTTTGCTTTCTTTTTTGTTTACTTATTCCATTGTCAGATATTTTCAACACCAACACCTGTTGTTAATGTTAACAAGCCATAGTTTTCTGCCTCTGTTTCTTATCTTTTAAACTGAAGCTATCATCTTCCTTTTTCCCCTTTTCTATGAGGTCCTGTTTTCGTTGCTTTGTTTGTGACTCAGTGGTCATCCCTAAATTCACGCCTTTTGGCGCATAACTGCAGGGTCACAAGTTAAATGTACTGATACTTTTGTGCACAAAGGGGGTTTAAAGATCCTGGGTCTTCCTGAACTATTATGCTGTTATGGGTGATAGCCATTGCTTATTCTTGTTTGGACAGATTATATTTTTGTCATTGTAAATCATCTCTCACTGGTGCGATATGTGTTTTGAGAGATGAGATTTATTTTTCAGTGTAAATAATCTGTCTGCTATTTGTGGTTTGATCTGTTCCCTCTTTGAACTAATTCTATCATCTGGGCTCCTCTATGACCCTCGTGTCGTGGGGCCCTAAATAGGGAGAGGGTGACTGTTGCATTTTCAGTTGTTTTGATTATCTTCACCCCAGTTCCACTCTCTTCTTTCTCCACTTGTCAAATAGTAGCATGAACAGCCTTACTAGTATATTCTTTATGTCTGGTGTGATTTTCCTTAAGATTTGTGAAGCCTTAGTGGGTAGTTGGTGACATATAAAGTTTTAAATTCCTCTTTACTGTATAGAAATTAGAAAGGAGTGAAACTTTGAAGTTGGCTATCTCCAAACCAGGTTTGATGGAGATGAACAGATCGGAACTGGGGTGACATAATGTTGGCTAGGGTGTGTGTTGGTGCACAAATATAGGAAATGAAGAACTGATGAATGTATGTGTACGTATGTTTAATCAATACTCATGCTTGGTGATGGTCTGGTGCTTTCTGTGAGACTTTCATAGCGATATATGATATAATGCACTCTCCCTTCTCCATAACTCACACATAATATATTGGTATTGAATTATAACTGTTGTATCTACTGTAAGTTTTAGCATAATGAAATGTTCCATGAACTGATATATTCTTTCGATGTAAGCACATTCAGATGTTACAAATGAATTAAATGAAGATTTGAGAGTGTTATTATTATTATTATTTTATTTTTTTTGGTTGTTGTCTTTCCTGGATATATGGACCACAATGATGAATACAAATACAACAACATATGTGACAAACAAATGACTGATGCTGGACTTAACTTTCCTCATTTAATCTTATATTTTTGTCTGTTGTTCCTTCCTCGTGTGCAATTGTTAGGTGGGTGTCCCTAGTGGGGGCCTTTTGCACTTCAGCTTTTGTCTTACTTTTTCTCCCGTTCTTTATGTGTTCTGTTTTTGTTGTCCAGATTGGTTTTCGGTGGTAATCCCCTATTCCATGCCTTTTGGTACCTAATTCCAGGGTCATCAGTTAAACAGACTGCAAACTTTAGTACACAAGCTTGGTTTAAAGATCCAAGGTCTTCATTGACCATAATGCTGTAATGGGTGACGGCCCTTGCTTATTTAATTTTTGTAAGTAGAGGTGATATATATTTTTTGTAATGTAAATCTTCTCTCAGTGGTGTTAATGTTTTGAAAGATTATGTTTATTTATTAGTGTAAATCATCAATCAGCTTTTTTTTATTATTATTATTTTTAATTTTTTTTTAATTTTTGGTGGTTTTACCTGTTCTCTCTTTTACCTAATTCTATCATCGTACCTTCCCCTGGGCTCGTCTATGACCCATGACCATCGTGTGTTGTGGAGCCCTAAAACCACCAATAAACAAACAGACCTGCCTTATGTGTACACATTTCAGAAATTTGCTGTGCCCATAACTTTCCATTCGCATATTGTTGGTGGGTGTCCCTGGTGGGCACTTCTACTTCTGTTTCTTATCTTTTACACTCAAGCTATCGTCATACTTTTTTCCACTTTCTGTTGTTTTTTTTTTTGTTTTTTTTTTTTGTTTTTGTGTGTGACTCATACTGAGCAGTTTTGTACACAAAGGGGGTTTGTGATCCTGGGTCTTCCTGTAGCATTATGCTATTATGAGTTATGGCTATTTTTGTAAGGAGGGATGATATGTTTTGTCAATGTAAATCATCTGTCTGTTGTGTCGATATGTGTTTTGAGAGATGATTTTTATTTTTCAGCGTAAATCTTCTCTTTGTTGTTTGTGGTTTGATCTGTCCCCTCTGAATCTGAACTAATTCTATTATCATACTTTCCTCTGGGCTCGCTCCTCTATGACCCTAGTGTGTTGTGGGGCCCTAAAAACACACAAAAAAAAACAAAAAAAACTTTCCATTCCCATCTAAAAGATATAAAATGATGATAATAAAAGCATTGGTCACTCACTGGTCATAATACAAATAGGAATCCTAGTTCTTCAGTTCAAAAATCCAACAAGGAAAGTAAATAACAAAACATTAAATAATTCCAGAGAACTCGAAAATAAATAAAACTGCCACAAATAAGAAAACGGATTCCTTGGCTCAATATTTAGGAACACGAGGTGCCTGATGATCAAAGCAAAACAATTGCCACAAGTTATGAGTTGCTCAATATTTGATAGTTCCAAGATTTTTGTTTTCAACAATAGCGGATTTTGTATTACTAACAAATAAATACAACAAGTATTGGTTAAGCTGACATGATCTTAAAATTACATCGCCTTGCCAAAATGATTGAGCAAAATTTGTTGAAGCTTACTAAGCTAAAAAAAATTAACGCTTTTTTTTTTTTCAGCAGCCTGCATCTCCCGAACAACCCAATCCATTTGCGTGCAGACTTTTGAGCGCGTGGTCCTTTACATCTGTGCCACAAGGATGCTGACTGTTTGACATTGAAAGATAAACAAAGAAATATACCTCCAGTCATCATAATCCAAATGTTAAAAAATACAATTTTTGATAAATTTAAGAAATCAAGGATTAGACTTAACTGTTACTGTTACGATGATAGAATTTCTCAACCAATCGTTAACCCGACTCTTCTTCTTCTTCTTTTTTTTTTTTTTTTTTTTTTTTTTGGTGTATGGAAACTCACCGTTGTGTGTTGCTTCATAAGGCTGTGGGCATACAGCCTTTCCTGGAGTCTTCCGTGGTTTACTGTTCATCAAGGCTTTCAAGGTTTGACGGACTTGCGGCGTTTCTTCTTCTGATGGGTGACGGATATACAAGAAGAAAAGAGCTGACAGAGTAGTTTACACATTTTGCTCTCAGTCTCGGATGCCGTAAAATGTGTGACGTCATTATTGAATTTCAGCCTGGTATGGCATCATAAGTCTGCTCAACACAATCAGGTCAGGCGCACCGAGTGCTGCTAGTAGTAGCATCAAACGAAGACCAGCTGTTTGTTTGTCCATTGCTATGAAATAGTATTGCGGTCTTAGTGAAGTCGCAGCAGAGACCAGTTGTCCTGATAATATGTCAAACGAATAATGGACGTGGCTGTGAAGAACATTTGATGCTGTTATATAAAGAAGAAAAGAGGAGCAGGCACTGGTAATAGATGAAAATGAATAGCAAATAGTATAGACACAGTGCCGAGGTG
>JBCIKM010254514.1:0-12128 GCA_039654465.1 Melibe viridis | reverse complement strand
AGTAGTAGTAGTAGTAGTAGTAGTAGTAGTAGTAGTAGTAGTAGTAGTAGTAGTAGTAGTAGTAGTAGTAGTAGTTCTACTATTACTACTGTCAGTTTAATTAGATCAATAGACTTGTTCAAAATTCTTATTATTCTCAGAAGTACTTCTACTAAGAATAATCCCAATACTACTGCTTTTACTTTAATTTGGTGAGGCTATTAACAAAGAAAAAAAGAACAATAACAAAATTAGAAGATTTATATCTGAGTCTGTAGATAACAATTTAATCTGGGCTAGTAAAAACAATCACAATCATATCATATCATATCACATCATAAAGGGTTAAGAGGGTTACATAGGCCAATACATGATATACCTTTAACTCTTTCCATGCCACGGGTTTTTCCCGGTTGAACTGTGGGGTTTTTCGAGTGCGGTAAGACCCCAATGGTGCCCTATGAAAAATTTACCTTACTTTAAGAGTTATGAGAAAAAGTGTATCATATTATATACCATTATAAAGAGAAATAAATGGTCTATCTTTTCAATGTAGGTGGAAGTAGAGTTAGGCAGAAAAAATAGATATTTGAAACGTGTGAATGGTTTGTAAAAATAAAGTGCTCTACTTTTCGTCACTATGCGTATCAAACACATCAATAGATTTTCAATATCCATAGACCAACACACTCTCAGCCTCGTAGAATCCATTCAAAATTTATTTATGACCGTGCATACCAAATTTTATGAAGAAATAACAATTTGGAACAAAAATATGATCAATTATGTGTGGTGGGGTAGGTTACGGAACTTCGATAAAAATGAGGAAATGGGAGCCGATGATGAAAAAGCTGAATCTGCACAGCTTTCATCGCCAGAACTGTCTAAACTTGCTTTGACCTCAGAATAATCATTATTTATTCGATTAGAAGCTCAATCAAACGACAAAATTTGATAAATAATATCTATTTGTGCATTGCAAACTAGGCGCAACTCAATCGTTGGCAGCCATTTTGTAGCTAATAGGAACGGACGGGAAACCGAATGAAAATCAACTTATTTTTCTCATTTCAACCACTAGTATTTCTCTATCGGGTGTAAGATACTCTCAAAACAAAGCCAAGACACTCTTCTTTGTGAAGACACAATAGTTACTTTTATTTAGTTACTCTAAAAACTGTGACGTTCGATACAATGGAACAAACCTGTATGGCGCAGTGTGCGTCAGTTGGAGTGCAACCGATGTCGCGATGGTGCAGTGTGCGTCAGTTGGCATGGAAAGAGTTAAGTACCCTCTTGTATACACTTGAATCGATACGCAAAAGATATTACGGCAGGACAAGGGTATCAAACTTGCGTGAAGGAGGCAGACAAACGTTGACTCCCTCCCCACCCCCACCCCTCCCTCAGTCACAGATGATGTGACCTGTGTTGGAGTTTGAGCAGACAGTTTTCACAACATGGAGGGACCAGGCCAGAGCATTCATTTTAAACTACGTTTGTTTTCTGCTACAATCATTGTTTCTTTCAGCTCAAACTGCGTGATTTGAGTGCCTTAAGCCCAAAATTAAATTTGGAATGGTAAAATTATGATTGGAATAATGTAATTTCCATCTAAATTCGTAATAATCATGATTTAATCGTAATACTTGGCAGCTCTGTGTACTGCTGCAAACCAGAAGAATCATAAAGGCGTCATGATACAATCTCTGACCCCTAACACCCGTTTTGGACCCTGCAAGTAGGCAGTTTGTTTAGTTTATTGGTGGTTTTAGAGCCTGGACACATGAGGGCATTGGGCAGCCCAGGACAGGTCAATCCCTGTTTAAAAATAATACCCTGCTTCATCTTGCCCACAACATTCATTGCATTTTCAAAAGTTTCATTCATTACAAAAACTTTCACACGCATCTCAGAGCAGTGTTTTCTTATGTTATCCATATCCATTCATTCCGCCTTAGCAGTGTCAGAAACCAGCTCCAAGCAGCTGAGAAAACCTCCTGATCACAAGAAAATAATAATAATAATAATGAAGAAGACAGGCAGATGATCAATCCACCATGGCTAATCTCTTGAGAAAGACCAATGAGCCGATATACCACAGGGCAAATCTCAGGGCAGTAAAAAAACCACTGCACCTCTGGAAAATGATTTCAATGTTGCAATCCTCTAGTCAACCCCATTTTCAAGTACAGAAAAATAACGGTAAAAAAAAAGAAGAAAAAAAACTAGGTTCTGAATTCAGGTACAAAGGCAAAGGACATAGCAGAAACGGAAAGTCATGGAGTACTGTATCTATTATTTTCCTAATCCGAGTGGCTGAAGCACTTTCCAGACGGAGAGCCACTGAGAATGGTGCTTGCATCCCTGGTATGTGGCCATTACACCACAATTCCCATCGGCACAGCACAGCCTTACGTCTCCACCCACAGTCACAGACAGCCTTGACTTTGCCTTTTCCACCAAAATGAACCAAGAAGGAAAATGGGGCAACAAAGTAGGAGGACGTCTCTGGTACAAGAAAACATGTCAGCTTAAGTCCCCCCCTTTAATGATGACTTTATGGATGGGAGAGAAAAATGAATGAAATCAAACGAAGAGTGAATGGAAAAAAACAAAAAGAATTCCAAAACCTCCATGCCTTTTTAAAACATCCTGCGACAATTGTAAAAGTCATAGGGCAGAATCAGCCGTCCAGCGGTCCACCCCAGGGTCTGTGCATGTGTGGGAGGAGCTGTGGCTGAGGGAGGTCAAGGGTCGCCACATGCGGGACATCTGGGTGTGGTTCAGACAAAGCGGTCAGCAAACTCCTCCAGGGCAGCCATGAGTGCCTGGTGCTGGTCCTCCGGGGACTTTGTCCAGGCCAGGGGCAGGTGGACGCTGACTGGCTGGCGGTCTGAAACACAGGGCACGGCTTTGGCACATCAAACAAGATAATGCCCTGACAGGAAACCTGTTTACAACACATAAGCTTCAAGAGACCAAGTATTATTACGACTGAATACATGTATTTCAATATTTTATATAAAACATATGAATGCAAGAAGCAGTCCAATTACGCACTGCAGTTCTGCCGACAGGGGTGAGTTTTTCTTTGCTAAGGTCACTTGTGGTTCACTTCCACAACAAAAACTTAAAAAACAAGGCAGATATCAACTCCGTTCTATCTATAAAACAAAAGCTGTACAGCTCAAAATACAATTTTATTGGTTTACATAAGAACCAAACACCTGCATATTAATAGATTTTCACTTAATGTATCAAAAACGTGTAAATTGTTGTTAAGTACAGAAAGTTAAGAGAAAAATTGGAAGTTGTGAAAATCTGTCTTGACCCGATGATTTCTTTTAATGTGGAATAAATTCAACGTCATAGTCATGTGACTTTTTTGTAGTAAGATCTCATTGGTTGAAGCATCAAAAGACACAGACTATGTCAGGGGGTGTATGGCGTGTTATTTTCAGGTGTAAACAAGTCGGCAACCTGGCCCTTCCCTGCCCACCATGGGAGCTGACTATGACTTACTCTTGCAGTTAGAGGGTGGCCGGAAATGGTGTCCCCACCCCCCACACACAAGTTTGGTCTACTCGTTACTCCCTATCTGTTATTTTGTTCATCCCGTCTACAGAATGATCTTTTTGGTTCAATCCAAATTGGTTTGCCAATCAGGTTTTCACAAAGCAGTTCCTATTCATCTTCTGTGGGCTCAGTTGAAGGTGGCAGAAAGGACCTGAGCCAAAACCTTTCACTATTCCATGGAAAGGTGCCTTGACAGTTCCTTCAATATTTCCTGATATCACTTTGAAAAGACTACAATTTTTTTTTTTAGTTTCAAATAATATTCCAAAAGCTTCAGCATACCTTCAAAACCATCCTGAGAAAATCATAAATATCACTTTTTTTTTTTTCATGAATTTTGAACAAATCACGATTTTACAGGTTTTCACTTTTCTTCAACTGCCAACAGGCTGTGGTGTCCAGCTGTGGTTTGTACCACTGAAGGCCAGGTATGGAAGACCCTGACTAACCGTCATGACAAAAGCCCAGCATGGAAGACTCAGTGGACAGACACGGGATTCAGGTGTGACAAGAGACCGGGAATAACGGTCCCCGGCTAGTCTCTCGAGTCATACGAGGTAGGTAGGTAGGCATGGAAGAATGACAAGAATGGTATGTCAGAGAAGCCTGGTGGACGATCCTCTTACCTTGAAAGAACAGTCCACTCGGCTGTTTCTTCACAGCCTCCGCCACAGCCAGCCAAATGATGGAGTCTGCTCCCTGCTCCTCTGTTCGCAATTTGTTCTTCATCTTTTCATAGAAGTCTGGGATGGATGTTCTCACACCTGGAAGTAAGGCAAAAGTTTGGCAAGGTTATGGAATTGCACTGATCATTCCACCTCAACAGCTTTCTGCTTAACACTGGCCGTTCAACAGGGATGAGAGGACCAGTTGTCAGTATTAAACGCTAGATGAAGCACCACAAAAACAAATATATCAAGATGGGCAGTCTTTTAGGCAGAAAAACAGTTTACTAACACAAATAACGCAGTTCTGTAGGCAGGATTTTCATTCAGACTTGAATAAATTTCAGCAATGGAGAGCAGTTTTGTCAAGACACTCCATGAGGTGATCTTCAATATGGAACTTTAAAAAAATTAAATAAATGAAAAATAGCTACAAACCAAACACTGATATTAAACCTACAAAATTTGAATTGGACATGAAAAAATATGCCTGAAATTTCAGGATTTGGCAATAGCAGAGTTGCCAACCTAGGACAAGTCAAATCAGTAAAACTGGGGGTGATTTTCAGCAGTTTGAGACCCTTTTCAGTGGAGTGTTGTTTTCATGACTCTTACCTCTTCAAATGAATAGTAAAGCTTAATGATTTCATCCCAAAATCTGCTCAGACAGCTTATTACAACAATTATTTTTGTTAAATAAAAGCATTCTGCATGCAAATTTTTACAAATCACAGAGGTGTGGTGCAAAAAGTGGACACCAAATGATGAGGCATCTGCACCCTATCCCAATTCATTTAAAATCAACTCTTACTATGAAAATTCCACACAGGCCTTCAAAAGTGGAATTTTTCCACATTTGACTCCCAGGTGTGATACCAGAAAGACATATGAAGCAAAAAGACCTTAGAGAAAATCTCCTCCCTCCCCATCCAAACATCAACAACACACTCTACTCCTCAGGTGAACAGCTCATCAAGACTAAAACCTTTTTCACCATGGCATCTGACCGAAGGACAAGAGTCCAAGTGGCAGCTGGTTCGGCAAAGTAAAGTTAAGCACATATAAAGCATTAAAGATAAGGTGTATATTCTAAACTGGGTACAGAATTTGATAGCATCCTATGAGAATAGGACTACTTTGAGTAAGGAAAAGGTTGCATCAAGAAACTTAAGCTTTTGAATTGATTGCGTCCATTCCTATGCAGCGTGCTTATCAACCAAACGTGAAAAGAAAAGGTTGTAGTTTTACTTTACTCCAAGTTTTTACATCACCAAAAGGTAGAATGACAAAAAAAGCAACTATCCTTTGATCAAACTGGGTGCACTTTGTCAACTTTTCTGTACTTTCTATCCTGAAATTATGTGGGGGTTTTTTTTATTCATGGATGACGCAAGATTGGCTGATTTCTGTTTTGTCTCTGTTATGAAATACCCCCCCCCCCCCCCCTTTTAGAGAAATGGATAATGACAAGTTTCTATTCATTCTTTTGACTTGAAATTTCACATGGATTTCCTTCAATGACGTACAAATGAACATTTGTGGCCTATTCTGTGTTTGGACACGTATTTCAGCTGGAAACTTGAGGTTGGTGCAAAGAAAAGCGTCAGCTTTGTTCCTCTCTTGTGCAGGGCGTCGGTACAAAAAAAAACAACTTGAGTAGTAAATTTAACTGCTTTTGGGAACTTCAATAATTTTATTTAAAAAAGGTTGTTCAATGCCTCAAAGATTGGCATATGACATGCTAGCCTTTGGGATAGTGGTTGGGTCAGGCAGGCTAAAAATAGAAACTCTGGCAGGACCCTCTGAAACTCCTGAACGGAATCAGTTAAAAAGCAGGAAAAAAGGAAGAAAAGAGAAAAACAAAAACAAGAACAACAAAAGAAAAATAAGTAAAAACAAAAAGCAAAAAACAAAAAACAAAACAAAACAAAAATAAAATCCATCAAGCCTCACTCTCACTTCTCAGGGGAAAAATTCTACATCAGGCAATCCTATCCGAGATGGATGTAAAGCTTGGAGGACCCTCTGGTTGTAGATCAGACACTCTTGTCTCTGTCCAAAATATTAAAGCGCCTAACAGGCTGCTTGTCTCGTCATGTTTTCCATGTTGGTTGTCTGCCAGGGATATGGTAGTGTAAAGCGCTAAGAGCATGGGTAAGCGCTATAGAAATGCTACATTTATTAATTCATTTTTTTTTTTATTCAGATTTGTAAATGACCATTTGAAAAATTGAACTTCTCTTCCTATAATGGCTGAAAGTCACAACCCATTCCAATGCAACAGTCCCACTGAGGACCTTAAACACGACGGCAAGGAAGCAGGACAGCTTTGCTGAACAAGAATTGTCAGCTGTTGGTAGCAATGAGACTTTAAGATAATAATATCAACAAAGACAACAACCACCTATGGTAGAAGAAACAAAAGGTAAGAAAAGAAAAACAATTACCAAATTTGCTCACATTGGTTATTTTAATGGGGGAAAGTGATTTCTTGGTAAGGGGCATTTTCTGCAGAATTTCTTTTGATTTATTTTGTTTCAAACTAAATTATATATGTAAATCTTTGATTGAGCATGGTGGATGATGAACAAGTTCCCTTCCAGTCAGCTGTGCCGTTATCAGCCTCTGGCAGCAAAATTATCAGCAGGCGATTCACCTCCGGGAATGTTCTTCTTCAATACAGCCAAGCAAAATGTCACCATAACCGTCTTCCCAGTGTCACTTTAATTCTAACGATCCATTTGACAGTTTTAGGCATCAACTACGACCATCAGACAGCCAGCAGAACAATTCAGTTGAAGTTTGTTCACCTATCACATACGGCCTCTCACTCTCAGTGCTCACATGTCTATTTAAGTCAATTATCTTGGTATCAAAACTTGCTTGCATAACAAAATAAGAATTAATAATTGACCTAGCCGATCATCCACATTTACTATTTATCTGTCTCCCTTTACGCTGACTAATTTGATGGACAGGGAATCCAAGAGGGCTGCAGGCCTAATAGCATTCTCTAGGAACCTAACTGTGACAGTGAAGGGAACCAACTACGACTACCACTCTAGGCAGAAAGGCCGTAGTGCAGGATGGAAATTGACAAAATAGGACGTAAAGAAATGTAAATTTTGAAAGTTCATGATTAGCTGAATGGTAATTCATAATTTCACCCAGTCCTACGATGATTGGCTGGACACACACAGGACTCCGGTGTGACGAGATACCGGAAATAACGGTGCCCGTTTTGTCTCTCGAGTAATACGAGGTAGGTAGGTAACTGAATGGCAATGGCGAAAAAAACAAAAACAAACAATAATTGCCTGAAGATTTACAGGTCTAAGCATCACAGCTTTCCTACTCTTCTCTGACTATCAAACTTGATCAGTGACAGGAATATCTCTCCATTAGACTTGGACTAGTTGCACCGATGTGGCAGCCTGGTATCCTGGTGTCCTGGTACCCTGGTATCCTGGTATCCTGATATCCTGGTATCCTGATATCCTGGTGTCCTGGTACCCTGGTATCCTGGTACCCTGGTATCCTGGTGTCCCGGTGTCCTGATATCCTGGTGTCCTGGTATCCTGGTGTCCTGGTAACCTGGTATCCAGATATCCTGATATCCTGGTGTCCTGGTATCCTGGTATCCTGGGATCCTGGTGTCCTGATATCCTGATATCCTGGTGTCCTGGTATCCTGGTATCCTGGTGTCCTGGTATCCTGGTGTCCTGGTACCCTGGTATCCTGGTGTCCTGGTATCCTGGTATCCTAGTGTCCTGGTATCCTGATATCCTGGTGTCCTGATATCCTGATATCCTGGTATCCTGGTATCCTAGTGTCCTGATATCCTGATATCCTGGTATCCTAGTGTCCTGGTACCCTGGTGTCCTGGTACCCTGGTATCCTGATATCCTGATATCCTGGTGTCCTGGTATCCTAGTGTCCCGGTACCCTGGTATCCTGATATCCTGGTATCCTGATATCCTGGTGTCCTGGTATCCTGGTACCCTGGTATCCTGATATCCTGATATCCTGGCCTGGTATCCTGGTATCCTGGTGTCCTGGTATCCTGGTATCCTGGTGTCCTGATATCCTGATATCCTGGTGTCCTGGTATCCTGGTATCCTGGTGTCCTGGTGTCCTGGTATCCTGGTGTCCTGGTACCCTGGTATCCTGGTGTCCTGGTATCCTGGTATCCTAGTGTCCTGGTATCCTGATATCCTGGTGTCCTGATATCCTGATATCCTGGTATCCTGGTATCCTAGTGTCCTGATATCCTGATATCCTGGTATCCTAGTGTCCTGGTACCCTGGTGTCCTGGTACCCTGGTATCCTGATATCCTGATATCCTGGTGTCCTGGTATCCTAGTGTCCCGGTACCCTGGTATCCTGATATCCTGGTATCCTGATATCCTGGTGTCCTGGTATCCTGGTACCCTGGTATCCTGATATCCTGATATCCTGGCCTGGTATCCTGGTATCCTGGTGTCCTGGTATCCTGGTATCCTGGTGTCCTGATATCCTGATATCCTGGTGTCCTGGTATCCTGGTATCCTGGTGTCCTGGTGTCCTGGTATCCTGGTGTCCTGGTACCCTGGTATCCTGGTGTCCTGGTATCCTAGTGTCCTGGTATCCTGATATCCTGATATCCTGGTGTCCTGATATCCTGATATCCTGGTATCCTGGTGTCCTGGTATCCTGGTGTCCTGATATCCTGATATCCTGGTATCCTGGTGTCCTGGTGTCCTGGTACCCTGGTGTCCAGGTACCCTAGTATCCTGATAGCCTGATATCCTGGTGTCCTGGTATCCTAGTGTCCCGGTACCCTGGTATCCTGATATCCTGGTATCCTGGTATCTTGATATCCTGGTGTCCTGGTACCCTGGTATCCTGATATCCTGATATCCTGGTATCCTGGTGTCCTGGTGTCCTGGTATCCTGATATCCTGGTGTCCTGGTATCCTGGTGTCCTGGTATCCTGGTACCCTGGTATCCTGATATCCTGGTGTCCTGGTGTCCTGGTATCCTGGTATCCTGGTATTCTGATATCCTGGTACCCTGGTGTCCTGGTATCCTGGTATCCTGATATCCTGGTGTCCTGGTGTCCTGGTATCCTGGTGTCCTGGTGTCCTGGTGTCCTGGTATCCTGGTACCCTGGTATCCTGATATCCTGATATCCTGGTGTCCTGGTATCCTGGTACCCTGGTGTCCTGGTATCCTGGTGTCCTGGTGTCCTGGTACCCTGGTGTCCTGATATCCTAATATCCTAGTGTCCTTGTATCCTGGTGTCCTGGTACCCTGGTATACTGATATCCTGATATCCTGGTATCCTGGTATCCTGGTGTCCTGATATCCTGGTATCCTGGTGTCCTGGTATCCTGATATCCTGGTATCCTGATATCCTGGTGTCCTGGTATCCTGGTATCCTGGTATCCTGGTGTCCTGGCGTCCTGGTATCCTGGTATCCTGGTATCCTGATATCCTGGTGTCCTGGTACCCTGGTGTCCTGGTATCCTGGTATCCTGATATCCTGGTGTCCTGGTGTCCTGGTATCCTGGTGTCCTGGTATCCTGGTACCCTGGTATCCTGATATCCTGATATCCTGGTGTCCTGGTATCCTGGTATCCTGGTACCCTGGTACCCTGGTGACCTGGTGTCCTGGTGTCCTGGTATCCTGGTGTCCTGGTATCCTGGTGTCCTGGTACCCTGGTGTCCTGATATCCTAATATCCTGGTGTCCTGGTATCCTGGTACCCTGGTATACTGATATCCTGGTATCCTGGTATCCTGGTGTCCTGATATCCTGGTATCCTGGTGTTCTGGTATCCTGATATCCTGGTATCCTGATATCCTGGTGTCCTGGTATCCTGGTATCCTGGTATCCTGGTGTCCTGGTGTCCTGGTATCCTGTAATCCTGGTGTCCTGGTGTCCTGGTATCCTGGTATCCTGGTATCCTGGTATCCTGGTATCCTGGTATCCTGGTGTCCTGGTGTCCTGGTGTCCTGGTGTCCTGGTATCCTGATATCCTGATATCCTGGTACCCTGGTATCCTGGTATCCTGATATCCTGATATCCTGGTATCCTGGTGTCCTGGTACCCTGGTATCCTGATATCCTGGTGTCCTGATATCCTGGTGTCCTGGTACCCTGGTATCCTGGTATCCTGGTATCCTGGTGTCCTGATATCCTGGTGTCCTGGTATCCTGGTATTCTGATATCCTGATATCCTGATATCCTGGTATCCTGGTGTCCTGGTATCCTGGTGTCCTGGTACCCTGGTATCCTGATATCCTGGTATCCTGATATCCAGATATCCTGGTGTCCGGGTATCCTGGTGTCCTGGTATCCTGGTGTCCTGGTGTCATGATATCTTGGTGTCCTGGTATCCTGGTATCCTGGTGTCCTGATATCCTGGTGTCCTGGTGTCGTTATATCCTGGTGTCATGGTATCCTGGTGTCCTGATATCCTGGTGTCCTGATATCCTGGTGTCCTGGTATCCTGGTGTCCTGGTACCCTGGTATCCTGATATCCTGATATCCTGATATCCTGGTGTCCTGGTACCCTGGTGTCCTGATATCCTGGTACCCTGGTATCCTGGTGTCCTGATATCCTGGTACCCTGGTATCCTGATATCCTGGTGTCCTGGTATCCTGGTACCCTGGTATCCTGGCATCCTGATATCCTGGTATCCTGGTACCCTGGTATCCTGGTGTCCTGGTGTCCTGGTACCCTGGTATCCTGGTATCCTGATATCCCGGTGTCCTGGTATCCTGGTATCCTGGTACCCTGATATCCTGGTATCCTGGTATCCTGGTGTCCTGGTGTCCTGGTACCCTGGTATCCTGGTATCCTGATATCCTGGTATCCTGATATCCTGGTATCCTGGTATCCTGGTATCCTGGTATCCTGGTGTCCTGGTATCCTGGTACCCTGGTATCCTGGTATCCTGATATCCTGGTATCCTGGTGTCCTGGTATCCTGGTATCCTGGTGTCCTGATATCCTGGTATCCTGGTATCCTGGTATCCTGGTGTCCTGGTATCCTGATATCCTTGTGTCCTGGTGTCCTGGTATCCTGGTATCCTGATATCCTGTTATCCTGATATCCTGATATCCTGGTATCCTGGTATCCTGGTGTCCCGGTGTCCTGATATCCTGGTGTCCTGGTGTCCTGGTATCCTGGTATCCTGGTATCCTGATATCCTGGTGTCCTGGTGTCCTGGTATCCTGGTATCCTGGTATCCTGGTGTCCTGATATCCTGGTATCCTGGTATCCTGATATCCTGGTGTCCTGGTGTCCTGGTATCCTGGTACCCTGGTATCCTGGTATCCTGATATCCTGGTGTCTTGGTATCCTGGTATCCTGGTGTCCTGGTACCCTGGTATCCTGGTATCGTCGCCTGAAACACGTACTTCCGTAACCGACGTCAAAGTTTGGAGGAAATTTTAAATCCCTGTTGTGAATTATTGGAACATGATACTGCATTGATTAGTTCATGATATATAGAGCTTTGCTCATTGTTCATGCCACAACCTCAGAAAATGGATTTTATACCTTATGTACTGAAAAATGGGTGTTTTTGTCAATTACGTCAGTACATGAATGCAAATTGTAGAGTGGTAGTGTCCCTTACGCTACTCAAGATGGCGATTACGATAAGTTTGTGAAATCTAAACACTATAAAACTGTACAGTTACGTTTATTTATTTGAAGTACATAACGTTCAGTTGGCAACACAGTGTTATAAATAAGGAAATTAAAACACATTAGAATGGGGCAGCGCTCTTTTTTGCCATATTGTGTTATTGTTAGTGTGTGTGTGTGTGACAGAGAGAGAGTGAGAGAGAGAGAGAGAGAGAGAGAGAGAGAGAGAGAGAGAGAGAAAGAGAGAGAGAGAGAGAGAGAGAGAGA
>JBCIKM010254407.1:0-10000 GCA_039654465.1 Melibe viridis | reverse complement strand
ACACAATCAAACTCTCTCTCTCTCTCTCTCTCTCTCTCTCTCTCTCTCTCTCTCTCTCGCACCCCCCCCCCCCCCCCCCCCCACACACACTAAAATGGCAATAGTTACATAAATGCTCTACGTTTCACTTACTCTCTCCTAATTGATACATTCTTTTCTCGCTCCTAAATATTGCACTGGGTTTTTTTTGGGTCCCCTTTGGCAAGTAAAAGTGGCAGTACGGTTCAGACATTTTCCCTTGACCAAGAAGTTGTTCTTCACCGATAATGAAATAAGTCAATGTCAGATTGTCTCAAATTTTGCATTTATAGCTCTTTTCATAAACTGCTGCAAAGAGTCCCCATTTTGTGCTTGCCTTTAAAACATTTTAAAGTAAATTCGGTTCTTGAATGTGACCCCCCCCCCTCTCTCTCTCTCTCCCACTCTCTAGCCACTTACGAGATTCCATTCTGCACCACCCGGTTGTTGCAGTTAACCCAGCAGCGGCAGGCGCGGTTGCATTCAAACAGCAGCGGAGGCTCCAGCAGATTGAACTCCTCCAGCAGCCGTCCCGACTTGTCATACCAACAGCACACACTGCTACGGGCACACACACAGTACAGGGAGGAACAGTCGTCCTTGCAACGGCAACTCTGCACATGACCACAACGTCAAGGGGACGAAACATTACAATGATAAAATTACAAATGCAAAGGAAAACAGTGGGGTCAGGTAATAGATTTATCGTACACCTTACAGAAAACAAATTTAAATAAAGCACATAGAGCAAAACTTTGTTTTCAATATGTGCTTTATAAATGTGATGCATTAATATTATTATTATTATTATTATTATGATTAAGTCAATGATTTTTTGTGATCCCATGGTCTATTTGACTACCAGCTTCTGCGTTCTTACACTTTCAATTTCAATGCAACCATTTATAAATTTTACTTAAGATTAATAAAAATTTGAACTTTAGATTTTAAAAAAAGCAGTTAATAAGACACAGTTTGCTTTATTTCTGTTTGGATGAAAGCAAAAAGAGAGCGAACAACTGCCCCTCCCCCCCCCTTCCACTTCCACAAAAACACACAGTTTCTGCTTCAGAGCCAAAGAAAAAAGTGTTTGTTTTCAGAGAATCACAACCAACGAGGGTCATAAAGGCGCCCAAAAGAAAAGCAAGATGATAGTTAAGTAAAGAGCACACAGGCTTAAAGCCAGCAATATTTTCATGGAGAGATGATTTACAGTAAAAATAACATCTCTCAAAGTGAGATAATTTACAAAGAATAAACGTCTTCTCCTAAGAACAGTCTACACGTTCTTATAAAAGCCTGTCAGTGTGTTCATGGGTGTGTGTATACATTCCCCCCCCCCCTCCACTCAACCGGGCAGTTACCTGTAGGCCTGTGATGACTCCATTGATGTTGAGAGGCGTCGTCTCCACGTTCTGGACCACATACAGATAGTCTGTGGGACAAGACTCGTTGTCTTCCTTGTTGACGCAGGCAATGGGGTTCTTCTCTCGACCCATGGTGATGTCTCTGTTTTGGTATTGAAGTAAGCAAGAAATTATGAAACAAAAACAAAAACAAACAAAAATGTTATTCTATTTCCACAAAATTTGCGATTGAAAAATAGTGCACAAATTCACTGGTTTTATAAACTTTAGGGGCTTTATTCAGTTCATCGCCCAGATTGGCAATATGGGAAGAGTGAAAATTTAAATATTTACAAGGACGAATCGTTTAATCGTGATCATTCCAAACTCATGAAAAGTGGTGTCATTCTCAGGATAGTTTGCAGGTTTGGACTTGCCAACTTTTCAGAAACCCAAACCATGTAAATTTCAAAAGCAGCAGTCCAGTGTGGCCCTGCTAACCACATGAATAACTTGCAAGGACACCACACAAAATTGCACAAAAACAATACATAGTAGAATTCGTTTCTTTGTTTGTTTGTATGTTGGTGATTTTATGGCCCCATGACACACAAGGGTCACAGAGGAGCCCAGGGGAAAGTAATATGGGTAGATAAAGATCAGAGAAAACAGATTAAATCACAAACAGCAGAGAGATGATTTACACTAAAGAATAAATATCATCTCTCAAAACCATATCAACACCACAAAGATGATTTACAATGACAAAAAAATATCTCTCCAAACTAAAATAAGTAGTGGCATCACCCATGACAGCATTACGGTACAGAAAGACACTAAAGTACTCAGTACGTTTAACTTGAGTGACCCTGTAGTTACATACCAAAAAGCATGAAATAAGTTGCAAACAGGACAACAAAAACAGGACATCACAGAAAAAGGGGAAAAGTAAGACGAAAGAGTCAGTGTTAAAGATATTTTGTTGTTATCCATATCCCTTCATACCACCTAAGCAGTGTTGGGACCCAGTTCCAAGGAGCAAGGGAAGAACTCTGGATCACAAGAAATGAAGACAGGCAGAGGATCAGTCCACCGTGCTTAATCTTGTGGGGCACAATGAAAAATACAAGGGATGTTACTCGATTTTAAACAAAAAAATAGTTCCTGTTGCCTTGGTGGGATCTGCTCATTGATAAAGACCAATTTACCACAGGGCACAGTGTTAAAGATGAGAAACAGAAGAAGTGCCCACCAGGGACACTGTACATTAGGATTCATGTCCAACATGAAATTCTCAACCCATTAAAAAAAAAAGAGGGAGTTTCCTCTACACCCAAGGAGTTTTGACCCAATATTTAACCAAAAGAAGACATACCAAAAACCCTCTTCTATGTGGCAAGGCCCTAAGTACCAAAAACCCTCCTCCGTGGCACGACCCTCACACAGATCTTCTAATGCTGCTTACACCCCTCCTCACCTTTCCAGCAGCCTCTCTGGTTGGATCAGCTTGTAGGCTGCCAGGCCTCGTAGCTGCTGGTTGATCTTGAGGGCGATAGACACCTGGCCAGTCTTGTTGATACATGCCTGTGTTGTGTCAGGATGGGAAAAACAGGACTGTCAATACTTCATTTGACAAGTGACAATCACTATCAATCCTATTTGTTTTGGGGTTTTGTTGGATTTTTTCCCCTTTTCTATACACTTCAAAACTTTTTAGACTAATTGATTTTGGAATATTTATTTCTTTTGGGGGGCGGTATTCTTTTCTTTACCACCACTCCTCAATCCAAATGACGATCATTTCCCCAAAGGAAACCACAATCTAAAAGGTTCTTGTCCTGGTTTGAAGCCACTACCTATTGGCCAAGAGGTGCTGTGTTCAGCAGTCTGAATGAACAAAGTTTATTGTATTCTTTTCTTGGTCCAAAACCACTCCCAGGTCTTAAGATTGAAAGACGGACACCTAGTCCTATAATAGACTAATAGAAATCAGATCTTTGCCTTCGGTAAAGAACCTTTGGCTACTGAAAAGGGCAGGCCAAAGCCACAGTCCTATAAAAATTCTATAACAATCCCTACTACAAACTCGCAATCATCAGCAAACAGATGAAGCTGTGACAAAGTTGATGAGAAAAAACACAAAACAAACAAATAAAACAAGAATAACATTTTTTTCAACCCACTGACAAAATAGAAACTCTAATGGTTTAATTTCTCCATTATTCCATCCAAACACGGAGGAGACAGAGATAATTGATTCACCCTCAGGCAGAGAAAGACAGACACACAGTGTTAAGACTTACATCAATGGGGTTTTCACTCTTGTGGTTCTTCACATCTACATCTGCTCCCCTCGCCAAGAGGTGACTAGAAGAAGACAAATCAATAAATCAATAAATACAACAATTACTAAATTGTCTACTTAAGTCTAATCGGAGATGAATGTTAAGTTCAGAGGACTCTTGATTGTAGATATTGGCAGCTTGTATCATCATATGTGTTATATATTCGTTATATGATAATTTAAAGCCCATAGTGTAGTAATGACCTCATAGAAGTGCAAATTAAATGCTATACTAATTGGACTCCTAAAAATAAATGATTCAAGCTTTTTTTTTTTAAAAAAAAAAAAAAGAAAAAAAGAAAAAGAGATGAAACTGAACACTCAAAAGCCAATGCAGTTAGCTTCGCTTTTTCTCCTTTTGTTACTGATCAAAGCAGTTGCTTTTCTTTATATCTAAAAAGTTTTAAATTCTCAAAATTTTCCTTCATTTTTTTTGGGGGGGACAGATATCACTTATATTTTACTGTATACAATGGAAAAGAAGAAGAGAAGGGAAAAAAGTGACATGAAGAAGAAAGACAGGTTGAGGCGAGAGGACTGCCTCTCCCTGGTGCTACTTACACCACAATGTCATAGTGGTCCTGCCTGGCTGCGATGTGCCTGTGGAGGGTACGAGACAGTGAGATAGATTTGACGATGCAATGATTAACTCATTATTATATTATTTTTCAAACCTCTAGCAAAACAAATCAAATTCAAATGATTTAAATTTCATTTAAGAAACAGCTAATGACTACATAGACCTTAGATCAATGTATTGAACAGTTCTTCCTACGGCCCACCTATACTTGATCTATTCTTGATACGTGATGGGTCTTACAGACAAACATACAAAGGTAAGTCTTACAGATTGATTGATGTGAAGAAGATATTAGTACTATTTCTATTACAGAAATGCCTCCCCTCAACATTTATTACTTAAAATAGAGGTGGACTTAATACAAAAAAAATCAAAGATAAAAATTTGTCCCAGGCAGACAAACCGAGTAGGAGAGACACTCACAGAGGCCTGTCACCATGTTCATTGGGAGTGTCCAGCTCACAGCCCAAGTCCAGAAACATCTCCGCAATGTCCACACTACCCGAATAGGCCGACCAATGCAGCCCTGTGTTCTCTTCCTGTCAAGTCGGGAAAGGAAAAAAATAAACTCAATTGTGTTGAAAAAAAAAAAGACATTTTTTTTCATACTACTTCTGTGTTAGTGACTTGTTTATCTTTATCGTGTTGCATATGAGTAGGGAATAAACATTTGAAGAAATTTGACTCCCCCCCCCCCCCCTCCACTTAACAACAATCAAAAGAATGAATGCAGAGTTCAGGATATTGAAAGATCACGAGAACCTATTTATATTGCGTTGTCTCATTTAGCACTGTACTATAAATATTTTTTTTTAAATTGTCACCTGCATCCAGTAACAATCCTATTTTAAAATTGCACGTTTCAGCAATACAGTTTGCATGTTACAACCAACCCAGCCCAGCCTCGCCAGAACCACTCACATTGTCCTTCTTGTTCGGGTCGCCTCCCTGGGAGATGAGGTACCGGACAATGTCTGGCAGCATGGACTCTGTGGCCCAGATGATTGGGGTCCACCCACCATCATCCTGGGGGGAAAACGGGGGAGGAAGGGAGGAGTGGGAAGAAGTGATATATCGATATGAGAAGAAGAAAGAAATAATTATGGAAGAGAAGAATAAAGGATGGTACCGATTCTAAAATACGATGGGGGATGCACTGATTCACTTGATAAAATAAAGCCTGAATCCTAAAATAAATGTCTTCCTTTATATAGAATAAGTTTTCATGAACTATGAGTGACAATTTCCAGCAAGATATTACAGTGAGTTTAATGCCTTGGGTGTGCTGTTGAAGCAGTCTGACAAGCATAACCTCATCCTTCCCTACAATGGAAAAGTCAAAACAATCATTTTCAAGTGCTTGATGGAAAAGAGGCTTTAACCCAGACCTTATACGAGCCAGAATCTCCCCAACAGTGGAAGAACACCCGTCACCAGGCTAAACCAGTTTTCATCCTGCAACCAACTGCTAAACTTGACACAATCTATAGAGGATGGTTTTGAGTTAAAATGGATCTCAGGAACTGTATTTGTGGACTTGACAGCCGCATATGATACAGTTAACCACAGGAAACTCCTCCCCTAAAGGTGGCCAAGGTATTTGACAACAAAAGGATAGTTCCAGTAATAAAATCTGTGGTCAGACCGCCTTTCTTTGTAGAAATGGATGGAAAGGAAAGTGGATAGAGAATACAGAAGAATTGACTACCCCAAGGATCTGTTCTGGCACCTACCAGCCTGTGTTACGAAACATCGATGTTTCCTGTGCGCAGATGATTTCTGCCTTGCAACACAGGCCGAGAACTTCAAGACAATTGAAGAAAGACAGGCCACTGCCTTGAAACCCCAAATTGAATGTTATGCCCAGAATTCATCAGTGCCAACTCAGGAAAAAAAACAAAAAAGTGCGCTTTTCACCTGAAAAATAGACAAGCCAACAGGAAACTAGACATCTCAGGGAATTGGAATGCCTTGGAGAATAATACATTTCCTGTTTACCTCGGCGTAACCTTAGATGCACACTGTCATTCTCCCAGCAAATAGAGAAAGTTAGAGCAAGGGTGGCCACAAGAAACAACCCAAGGCAAATACCAAATGGGGAGCAGACCCCAAAACAGTCAGAACAGCACTGCCTCTATGCTACACCCCAGCAGAAATATGCCTCACCAGTCTGGGCAAGGTCCTGCCATACTAAAAAGATAGACCCAAAGCCACGCAACACCTGCCCCATCATCACAGGGAACCTGAGAAATCTACTGCAGTCACAAACATGCACCAGTACTGGTGCGACAGATCTGATGATCTGACATTGCGATTATTCCCAAAAGAGCTGCTGACTGTGATTAATTTTTTTTTAAAAAAAGAAAAAAAAAGCCACTTATAACAAGATGTGTTGATGAACTTGATATCTTGTAGTATATAAAGGGGCTCGCTTCCCATACAATATGAGCGTGAAGTGGGGTTAAAAAAATTGATTTACTGCATTAGCCTAAACAAGGTTGTTCATGTCTGTAGCAGAGCAGCAGAGAGACAAGAAACAGCAGCAGCAGTATGTCCTTCCCAGACTTACCTGCACGTTGACATCCAGCTTGTTGGTGTGCATCAAGAGCTTGATGATGTCCAGGTGGCCAGCCTTGGCCGCGTAGTGCAGACTGGTCATCCCGTCCTCTCCCTGGAAAAGCAGCAACCAACAGATATGATGATAATGATAGCAATAGTAATGATAATGATAATTATCAAAATCATCATATATTTTTCACGCTATAAATTTAAACTGAGATCATTTGCGTTGCCTTACTTTAGACCTCAAGTTTGCATGTGACAACCCACACAGCCAAGGCAACTCGTGTTGTCTTTTTTTTTTCTTTTTTTTTTGTTGGGAGTTGCCTCCCTTGGAGATGTCTTACTATTCATTTTAGCCAAACTGGATAAAAAAGCGTCACTTTTTCAGCATATCAAATGCTACTTGGATCATTTCCTCTGCCTTGCTCCACGATGGAAGCTCAAATTGAGTAATCCTTATTCCTTTTAGATAAAAACTGGATTAAAATTCAAAAGAGAGAGATAAATCCCCCCAGCACAGTAAGTTGCAGGCAGGAAGGACTCGGACCACCCTCACCCTGTCCTCCACTTTGGCCCCCGCCTTGATCAGGAACTGCACCACTTTGGTGTGCCCGTTTTCCGCTGCACACATCAACGGCGTCTGAAGACTGCGATCCTGGGCATGGATTTCTGCTCCAAACTGGGGTTGCATGCAAGGAGAAAGAAGAAGACGATAAGACGTGTGCACAGATTTTGATGTGTTAATGCCAGGCAGCAGAATTCCCAATTTTTAATTTATTTTTTTTAAGCTATGCCCCAGCACACACAAGGATGCTATAGATGCCCAAGTAAGAAAGTAAGATGGTAAAAATAAGATAATAGAGCATAAAGGCTTTGACCCGACTAGACCCAATTTACAGTGATATGATTCACAAGGGGGGAAAAAATATCTCTGACACCTTTCACATGGAGATAGTTAACAATGAAAAAAAAAAACAACCGTCATCTCCCATTAACGAGCAAAGATTCATTTCACACATACACACACACACACAGACATACAACAGGTGTGACCGAAACTGAACAAACAAAATACACAAATTAAGTAGTGACTTGGTTTGTAGAAGAGAGCACAGGTGAGGCAGGTTAAATAAGGAGTACAAAGCAACAAGATTCAACTGGAAATTGTTTATTGAAGGTTCTAGGGCCCCACAACACACACACAAGGGTCATAGAGGAGCCCAGGAGACCGTAAGATGATAGAATTAGTTCAAAGAGGGAACAGATCAAACCACAAACAGCAGAGATGATTTACACTAAAAAATAAATATCATCTCTCAAAACACCCATCAACACCACAGAGAGATGATTTACAGTGACAAAAAATATCATCTCTCCACAAAAGAATAAGCCATGGTCATCACCCATAACAGCATAATGATTCAGGAAGACCTAGGATCTTCAAACCCCCTTTGTGTACAAGTATTCAGTACGTTTAACTCGTGACTCTGCAGTTATGTATTAAAACGCATGAAATAGACGATGACCACTGAGTCGCAAACAAAAAACAGAAGTAGAAGTACCCATCAGGGACACCCACCAACCACCCGCTAACTGGAATTCAAGAGTGATCCATGAGTGGTTCAATTTAGTTTCAAGTTTTTGTTTTGTTCATCATAACTTTTAAAACATGGATAAAGAGAAAGAACAGTCAATGTCTATTTCTAGGTTTATCCAGTTTAAACAAGTTCCACAGTCTTCTTTCATAGAAAAAGAGAAAAATCAAAATAAATAATCCACCCCCCTGAACAACTAAGAGGAAGGGGCGTGGCATTGTAAGGAGGGCTCTTGAAACTCTCACCTGTTCCAGTATAAAGACTGTCCCAAGGTTGCCAGACAATGCAGCTGCATGGAGAGGGGTTTGGTCGTTTTGCTCCTCCTGGCGAATGTTTGGATCCATCCCGTCCACTAATCAAAGGCAACACGATGAACAGTTAAAAAAAAAAAAATTTTTTAAAGAGGACAAAGAAAGGTAAAGTAATTATAAAATATTAAAAATTCTGTTGGTCTTTTTTTTTCTTCTCCTTGGTTCCACTAATATATTCCTCCTTTCGAAAGATGTTTTCAGTACTTTGGATTCATTATAACAAAGTTGTAATGTCTAAAAATGCTTTTAATATTCAATCTTTTCCTGAAAGTTTGCCCCCCAGGTTGTAGTATAGCTTGTACCATAAAAACAAGACAGAACAGAACAACCAACCGCCTTACTGCTCATTGATACTGCTTATTGTTTTATTCGTTCAGGATGTTACTGATTAATTTCAGTATCCTTTCATAGTTCTACCTTAAGAATTTGATCCCTTAGTATGCACAGTCTCAGTTGAAACCCTAGGGAACTTTTATTTTAGCATACGTAGAATGCCTGAAAGTTGTGACATTTCTCAAATGTATGTGAAGGAATGGCCACGCAAAGCCCATGTTTATAAGAGATCAGACTTGACATCCCTAAACAGTCAAAGGAATCACTCATAAACACACATCTTGTTCACACCCCTTTCTGGTAGAAACTCACTCAACAAATAAAAGACTTTGTCCATATCACCCTCTGAGGCCGGAGCAAACAAATCCTTAGGTAGAGTCCTGTATTTCTTTGGCCTAGGATGGAAAACAAAAAATGAACAAAAACAAATGAAAATCATAAATTAAAACTCCCCATGAAAGATAATGCTAGTGAAGCCCGAACCATGAAATCAAGAACCATGAAAGATGGATCACACTCTTTGAACAAAAAACAACCCGAAATCCAGATTATCTATTTTCCAGAGCTGGTTCCATCCCTACTAGAGAGCTTCCCTATCCCTAGCCCCAGTGAATGAGTGAGTGAGTAGGCAAGGTGATGGGTGTGAGGAGAGGAGGAGGAGGAGGAGGAGGAGGAGGGGGAGGGAGGGAGAGAGAGAGAGACACACAGACAGACAGACAGAGAGAGAGAGAGAGAGTAGCAACGACCACGAAAAATTAAATTTTTGAGCAATCTTTTCTAAACAGGATTCAATCAATAGATCTCATCACGCTGATTATTATGGTTTTTGAATATTCAAAATATATTTAGAAATAAAAAAGTTACAAATTTTTTTGTGATTAAATTTGGGGTATACATCCAAAGAGGAAAAA
>JBCIKM010254297.1:0-12129 GCA_039654465.1 Melibe viridis | reverse complement strand
CCTCCTCCTCCTCCTCCTCCTCCTCCTCCTCCTCCTCCTCCTCCTCCTCCTCCTCCTCTTCCTCCTCTTCCTCCTCCCCCTCCTCCCCCTCCTCCTGCTTAACAACTGCAGAGAGTACTGTTTCGTGATTAAGAAAGAGAGAAAGGAAAGAAAACAAAGAGATAAATTAGAATAACATAAAATGAAATAAAATAAAAAAGAGCAATTCCTGCCAACACCCCCCCCCCCCCCCAAAAAAAAAAAAAAGAAAAGAAAAAAAAAAAAAAAAAAAAAAAAACTCTGTGTTGCTTTGCCTATTCTCACTTAAGATTTTTTGCTCCCAGAGAAGTGTTAAGCACAGTACAAAAACATATAGGGGAATCAAAACAAATGAGGGTATACAACACAGATGGGACAAAGCCATGAAGGAAAAGAAGAAAAAGGAATGAAGGAAGTCGTCTGAAGAGGAATTCCAGCCATAGCTACTTTTAAAACAAATTCAGAACATAGGGATATCTGACAAGGTTTCCAATTATGTAAATATCAAATAGCAAGAGGATTGACACGTCAACTTACCAGCAGAGTACAGGTATATCCTCTCCTTCCAGGTCACTCTCACCTGACCTCCACCTTCATCTACTGCCTTGACACTGGCTGGGGTCAAATGCCACCAGGTCAAGGTTTTCTGCTCCTCTGGGAGACCTTCCACTCCGCACAGGATCAGAACCATCCGCTCGGCATTCACAGACTCTATCACTCCTGCCACGGATAGCGGGTGCGTGTGTAAGGTCAAGCCCAGATGAAGGTGGAACGAGTCGGACAGGAACCGCGACTGCAGGGCATGTTGGTTACTCGCAATGGCACACAGCTCCGACACTTGCTCTGGGGTGTAGGGGCTTCCAGAACCTTGCACCAGGGCTGAAGAATATAGTGAAAAAGCCCAGGACAATATATACATAATGCACCCATGAAGCATCCAATTTTGTAAATCTCCACTTTGAATAATGAATATTAAATTAAATGTAAGGCTGAAACGTGATGTTTGGAAGAACATCTCCCCAGCTGGACTAAAGACAAATGATAAAAAAATTTTTTTTAAAGTATAATATGAATAATAGTCTAATACTAATGATAGACCTGCAATCTATTTTTTTTTAGAAAACTAGAGACTGAGGAAAGAAGAAAAAATCTTTGGATCTGGAAAAGTAGAAAGAGACCTTTGGATAACAGTAATTATAATACAGTTTTAAATCCTCATTAGACTCAGATGTCTCCAAGAAAACACAAGGGACTTAAATCTGTCAAAGTTGACATTTCCACCCCACCTAAGAAGTATTGGGAAAAGTCAGAAAGATGCTCAACACTGAGACCACAAAAAATCTTGTCCATTTCTCAGTTATTAACTGGATTGAGAACTGCAGTACTCATTTCCTTGATGCCCCTTCTTTCACTACTGTCAAGCATCTCAAGAAGATTCAGAACAAAGCAGCCAGGTTGGTGATTCTGTCTGAAACTATGGAGCACATCACACCAATTCTCAAGTCCCTACATTAGCTGCCTGTCAAGGAACGTGTTGTTTTCAAGATTGATTGCATTATCTACAAATGTGTGCGCAATCTTGCAGCTGCCCATCTATCAGAACTCCTGGAAATGCATGTGCCATTCCGACCTTTATGATCAGGAAGTAAAGAGTTTCTGTCTGTACCTCCAGACTTTCACTCAGAGAGAGATCTTTTGCCACTGGTGGTCCCAAAATATGAAACAAAATTGATCTGAGTGTCAGCAGAAACTCCAAAAATAAAAAAACCTTCAAAAAAATGTTGAAGACAAGCCTGTTCCCAAATGTACAAGAACAAAGAACCTGCATTTTCATTTTCTACATTTTTTCATTGCTGGAATTTTGTCTTTTGTGAAAATTGTCTCACACCTTTGAGCATTTTTAGAAAAAAAACACAAAAAAAACTGTTACTGTGCTTTCTACAAATAAATTATTATCATTATCATTCCTTGAGTAATGGGCTCCAAGGATTACACCTGGAAAAAAAAAGAGCATAAAATAAAATTACGTAAATCCTTTGCAACACAACATAATATCTCACCAATCATTAAGCGCTGCACAACCAAGCTGATGAAATGGCGCATAGGGCTGGTGAACAGCGTGTATGGCGCCAGTTTCATCGTGTAGTGCTCCTTCTCACCATCATCCAGATGGCTCTGGCATACAAAACACTCGGACTGTTCAATGCCAGCCAATTTATGCTGAGACAACATGAGCTCCGGCAAATTTTTAACATTGCTGATTAAATCTGAGGAGTAAAAAGGAAGACTACTTAATTTTAAGTTGTAATAACTCAGTGCTGATCTCAAGATACAGTAAAATCATGATACTTACCAATTGAACACCCTGTTCTGTTCTGTGAAAGAGGGCAAAGAAAGGTGCATGGTACTTAATGAAGCAAGGAGTTTTTAGAACATGCAATGAATGATTAAAACATCTCATAATCAAACGTTATCTGGAATATTGAAGAAATGTAGGGTTCTCTAACAACAACAACAACAAAAAGAAATATTCACTTTCAAATAAATATTTAATTTGGCTATTCAAAATGTTTCTGACCTTGGAATTACGAATATGCACTCTTATGAAATATAAAAAAGGGAAAAAGTGAAGTTATTTGATGTCACAAGCAGCAAGAGGATGTCAAATAATTAAATGAAAGGAAGCAATGTGTCTTAAAAGCGCATTCAACATAACATTTGAAAAAAGACAAAGAAATAAAAGAAAAGTAACAAAGATATTGATATATTTAACCGACCACAAGGTTAAAGATACGATAAGCAGGAACATGACAGTAAAATGCCAGACAAAATAAAAGTGAGGGAAAGACATATCTGTCTGACCTTTGGCCTTTTCAGCATCAAAGTTGTCCAGACTGCCAGCCAGACATATTGCATGCCAGGCATCTTTCAGCACTGCAACGTGTAGCGTCAGTTGGAGCTGGTGGCTACGCATGTAACCGTACACACAAGCACACAGCTGGGTGCATCTACACACCTGCTGTAAAACAAGAAATAGGGGAGAAAACTAGAAGAAATACCACACAGCTGTTGGGTTTTTGACATGCGTAGGAACCTCTTCTTTTCCATGATATTCCAATGTACTCAGGATAATATCAAAATTACCTCATTCCATTTCAAAACATTACTATGAACTTAATTTAAAACTGTCTCAATCCTTATTTCACACATACAATTGTTGTAGTCCTATAAATAACTATGTATTCACACAAGAAATTTCTTTCATTCTTGAACACTGGCTTTTCTTTGAAATATAAAACTGTATGATCTAAAATGTTCTTAGAGAATTAAAATTCAGGGGCTGATACCGAGAACAGCCCATAATGAAAACATATGGCGTGAGTACAGTGCCGACAAATGACAACTGGGCCATCTGTCTCCAGTGGTCACACTCACCAACCAGGCAAACGCCCAGCAATGGGTGCCGTAGCAGGTTTCAAGTTTGAGTCCCACACTCTGTACATCTCTTCCTTCCTTCCCAGCTTTTTTTACTTACTATCTATGCCTTTGCCTTGTCTAGTACTGACACTGATATGCAATAGACAGTTCTTTCATTCCTCAATTTTCCAATGCAGTTGATGTTAACAATTTTTTCATCACTAAATATTCCTATATTCATTTGACAACAATTTTATTTCTCTAACACACTTTTTTATAAATGAACGTCATGAATGAAATTGTTCATTGTTGTATTGCTAAATACTCCAAACAATTTGATCCATGACAAAGTTTTATCGCTAATTATTACAAAATACAAATTTTTCCAGTCTATTCAACTACAAAACTATTGAGCACGACATGGGAAAGCTAGATGGAATACTCACTAATTTGTCCACATATACTTGACTCATGGGGATGCAGTTGAAGGCATGTGCGGCATTTTCCGTCCTCCAGCGTTCCAGCTTGTCTGGGATGGGTGCCAGCTGCACCAGGAGTGGGGTGCATTGTGGGAAGGCCTTTTCCAAAACACAGGCCACAGCAGTGTTGATCTTATGCTTCAGCTGGGATGGAATACAACACAATTTTTTCTCAAACAAGCCTTCCGATTATAAAGGGCTACAAACTATAATACGAACACGGGGTGAAACTTGGAGAAAAGTGTTCATAAATACAACAAACCTGGCAGTAAGGCTTACCGCATGCAGCATGCAGGCAGAAATTTCAAAATTGACTTATTTCAATTATTTTCCATTGCTTGTGCATTGCTGTTATACGAGCCTATTATGCACATCTGTATTTTAAAAAAAAAAAGTGCACAAAATTTTGTTCTTTTATAGAAATTTTGACTCGTGTACAATAAACTACACAATCTTTCAAGTTTCTATTTAGACATTTTTCTCTTGGAATAGACTGGTATGACGATCTTTGCTGCAAGTGAAAGTTGTATATTTTGGTAGTGGGCTACTCAGCATGAGCCCCAGGCCAGTGTAAGGGTAGATGTCTTAATGGATTGATTCAGGAACTATTTTAACCTACACTTATTGAGACACTGATTCATGTCATCTCTTCATACCCTAGTACTCATAACAGCTACAAATAAAAAAAGGACAGGGCTTTATTTACTCTCAACTCAATCAGGTACTGAATATGGTAGAAATCATGTCATACCTTAACAAAATAAAAAAATATTTTAAAAAACAACCCAAAAAAAACTCAACAATTTTAAAAACAACCTACTGTGATAAAAAACTCACTGTAGAAATAAACACAAGAGACCAAAGAATTCATATCAGAAGGCAATAAATCAGGTTGAATTTTAGCACACCCAAGAACAGAGCCATGAGACTTTTTGACATGGAAAGCTAAGCCCTCACCTCTTCCAGCATTAGCCGTGCATGTTGGGTTGCCACCTGCCCGGGGGTGAGAGTAGAGGCAAAGGCTGCGTTGCCGAGTCGATGAGTCTGCCAAAAGGAGGCCAGGGTGAACAAGGTCACCACACAGCTCTGATAGTAGTCGTTGCATTCCGTGTGATCGGACTCTAGCAGCAGTTTCTCTACCTGGAGGGGGGGGGAAAAAAAGGATAGACCTGTTTTGTTTTTTTGTTTTTTTAAAGAAGCGTGTATCCTGTAAAAAGAAAAAAAAAAGGACAAAAAGGATTGTCTTTGTAAAGAAATTATTTGAAAAAATATCTTCTGTAAGTCCCTTTACTACAATTGCCTTGTAACACACTGACATACTTGGACTCCTGGTCATGGGAAGAGTGGAGGATAGCAACAGCAACTTGCCAGCGCACTCAGTTCTGAGATGATTTTGCTGTTCCCACGCCAGGTCTTTTAAATCAGCCTCCATGTATTACATCCAGCTGCTGCAAGGCGCCCCCTCCCCCCTCTCTCTCATTTAAATAACCAAGCTCTCAAGTAATTCACTTTACCACAATTATATTGTCCTACCAAAAATAAAAATGGATGTTCATTTTACAGGTCGTATCCCTCCCCCCCCCCCCCCCCCCCCTATGTTTGTAGACAACATAGTGACTATGTTGTCTACAAACAAAGGGATGGGGCGGCGGGGGGAGAGGGGGGGGGGGGGGCAACCTGCAAAATTAGTCTATCTAAACAACCTGCCTAGCAAGCTGCATGTATCCTAATTTGTGTTGAATCTTCACTTTCCACCTCAGATATGGTATTGTAAATGGCTTTGAGCATTTCTACTCTTATGTAATGTTGGGAGATGCATTTGACAAGATGGTCAGGGGTTGATTGGATGAGGTGTTGATTTCAAATATCCTGATTATACTCTAATTTACTATTACGGGTGGAGTGTTTCTGTAAAAAACCATATAAGCGTAAAAGTATAGATATTCAATAAGGATGTATAACAAGAAGAAATGGTATTAAAGTATGAACTTTCAGATTTTTCAAAAGAATCCTTCTAACAAATCCTTTTTAAGCACACATTCAACTTGCTTCTCCCACTCAATACCACAAAGATGGCCCTTCTGCCTGCTGGTATTCCATGATTATTCAAGAGGGGATGAATTAATGGTTTTCTGTACACTAAACCTTTAAGATATGAGGGAGAAAAAATTGTTGAAATGAACTCTGACCTCCGCCAGGATGAAGTGTTGCTTGACGTTGACCAGACTGCGATGGACCTGGAGGTCTCCCACCTGTTGGCCTGATAAGGACAGCCCATGAGTTGGTGATTAAAGGGAAGTAGAGGGGGAGAGAAAGAGAATTGATTGCAATAATATAGAGCATTTATAAAATGCCTTCCCCATAGAGATCAAAATCTTAGTGCTTGATATACTTACACAGGTAAAACTGAAATAAAAATGCAACAAGACACCAAATCAACACATTGTACACACAATTTGTTTTGTTTTGTTATCCATATCCCTTCATACCGCCTCAGCAGTGTCAGGAATCAGCTCCAGGGAGCCCGGCAAGAAATGAAGACAGGCAGATGATCAGTTCCATGTCCCTAATCGTGCGTGGGGTAATGAGTAATACATACATGGGCTATTACTCGATTTTAAGCCAAACAATATTTGCTGTTGCCTCAGTGGTATCTGCTCATTGAGAAAGACCAATGAGCCGAATTACCACAGGGTGTGTACACACAAATACTCAATCAACATATTAAAGAACATGACTTAAAATTGGTATCGTGCAAAGCATGAAAATATGGTTTTAAAATGTCATGATATGTTAAGTAGTAAAAAGATGCATTGTAAGACATGATTAAAAAGAGATAAAGTAAAAATGATGTTAATGTCAGTGGTAGAGATCTTGAGCTTGAACGATGTAAGTGGGAGCACTGATCATCACACCTCTATAGATGAAGGAACTTAACGTGAGACAGAATGCGCCAATGCAAGATCTTCGAAGGGAAAGGAGCAATTAGAGAGAGGGGGAGAGGAAGAAACAGAAAGAGGTTAAAAAATAATTTAAAATTCGTTGAAAAGAAAGAGGTAGAAAAAACATCAGAATGTGTATGAGCGATCAATAGTGAAGGGAAAATGGGACTAATGGGACACAGAAGTGAATGAAGAAAAAAAAAAAAAAAAAGGACAATAAATTTGAGACAGAAAGAATACTATCAGATAGAAAGAAGAGGACTGAAAAAAATGGAAAAAACATTTTTTACTTCTTTGGTGACCATAGAGATTTTTAAAATTACCACACATTAAAAAGGAGAGTGAAGTTGTATGAACATAACACAAGTTGTAAATTTCTTTTCCTCATATTTTGGCCAGTCGTCCTCATGAGGGGTTGCTACAACAGGTCCTTTTCATGACAGAATGCCTGCATTGGTTTTGGCACATGTTGTACTCAAGACTCCTTTCCTGACACAACTGAGCAAGGACCCGGAGAACGGGGTAGGAAATAATTCTGTCCACACACTCCCTTGACAGACTACTACTTTTTATTTCTAGTTGTTGAAAGCATGCACATGAGAACTGTTTCTTGCCCATCTCTAGGACTAGGTACGTGATGCCACCAACCAGGAAGTGGCTACTGACCAGAAACATGACCTGTCAATTTCACAGTTCATGGGACTCAAACCTTTGGATATTGAGGCAGACATAAAATCTCTACCTCAACAAGAGGGGGCTTTCAACCAGGAAAGAGTTATTTTCGATTACAGATGAACCCCTGTCCTACCTGTGGAATCGACAGTCATCAGCACGGACAGAGCCAGCCGATCACAGTCTGTCTTCAGGCTGCACTGATCTGTGCATGCCTGGGAAGGCAGCATGTGTCGTGGCTCTCTGCCAGGAGGAAACAAGGATGGGTTGCGCTGCTCACATTCCTGATCCAGCACAGAGTCCTTCCGTACATACGGAGTCACATCTGTCACATGAACTCCAATCTGGCCAAATAAAGAGGATGTTATTCCAGCAGGATGAGAAAACAAAGCTCTTACCACGCAACAATTTCATGAAAGCTAGCAGAGCAAGAGAAAGTGGATTTGGAGTCATTGTGTGTTATTTGAACATGATGAGAAGCGAGCTGTCAGTATAAAAGATTGCGAAAATAGTAATCCCCGCCATTATTTCTGTGTCAGTATAAAACAAAATTATGCTCCACATTATCATGAAGCCATGATCCCAAAAAGACATATCACAGTCTTTGTTCCAATTTTCCCTGAATGAGAATATCTTACAAGTTTTGGCTTCCGTTTTAACTTATAGAAATTGATACGGGATTCATGATTTAAATGCTCCAAGTATTTGAAATCACAGTTTAGTCACATTATTTTTCTCTTTAATCTTGACTAACACAAGGTTTAATCATTTTCCCCTCTTCCTGCCAGCACACATATTATTTACAGGTTGAAAAACTCCCAAAGAGATTCTTAAACTGTAGTCCATACTTATCCCCCAGAATAATAATGATGATGATAATAATAATAATAATAATAATAATAATAATAATAATAATAATAATAATAATGATGATGATGATAATAATAATTATAATAATAACAATAATAATAATGATAATAATAATAATAATAATAATAATAATAATAACAATAATTGATAGCATTTATATAGGCATATCCACCAGGGTGCTCTATGCACTTTTCAATACCATTACATCCTTGGCAGACAACAAATATATATCATGTATGACGAGACAAGTCGCCTGTTGAGCATGTTACAATTTTTCAGAGAAGACAATGCTGTCAATAACCAAGGGGGACCTATGAGCTGTACATCCATAGATACCTGCTTGTTGATGCAATGGTAAAATGCTGTGAATAAAAGAAAATAAAGTTTCATCCCTATCTGCAGATTACGAATCTACCTTCCTTAGAGATTTCAAATGATGAATGTGCACTAATAGAGGAAGGAGATTATGGTGTTAACTGACAAAGGTACTTTTGTTGATGAGGAAGAAAGGAAGCGAGATGAGAGCGACAATACGGAGAAAGCAGAAGAAGAATAAAGGAAAAGACGAATTCAAATACAATCACTCACTCTGTATTGGTTTTCCCCAACAGTTTCCATGTGGATGGCCATCTCCATATCCTCAGTGCCCTCTTCTGTCACAGTGAAACAAAACAATCCTCTCAAATCCAGTAGTTTTTTAGCCAGCTCCCCAACAACACTTTCAGCATCCTTGAAGGTGTTCTCAGCAGCAAGCTGGGCCTGCATGCTGAGGGGTGTCATCAGGTTATGCTCAGTGCTGAGTATTTTCATGCCGGACGTCAGAGACGTCCCAGGCTCCAGACTGGCGACTGCGAGCCCGACAGGAAGTGACACTTTGGGAATCCAGGTCAAGTAACGGACGACAAACAAATGGCGCTTTTCCGGGACAGTCATGATTTTCTCATAGTGGTCAAACTCGATAGCCTGGGTGGCATGAAAGCGATAGACAGGAACGTTGCCTTTCTGGGCCAGAGGCAACCGAGCGTGTGGGGTGAGGGAGTAGAGGCATGGGTACCTCCAATCTAGTGGTTTGAAGATGCCCGGCTCCTCTGGACTCACCTCACACACCAGTAACACACTGCTCTTGTCATGGAATGGTCTCAGAATGCCCTTGACCTGGAGTTCAAATGATGTAGCATTATTTTTTTTATTTCTTTGATAAGCTGAAAATGATTTTGATCTATTTGCAATGACATATTTTCTGAGAATGTGTTAGTCAAACCTATGTTGAGAAAAGGTAAGCTGGCTGACATTGAGTCCTAGCCTTGGTGATACTTAACAAAAAAGATGATGTTACGAGGGGTCCGGTCCCCAAAAAAAAAAAAAAATCAAAACTTATTTCATTTCCTCCATGGTAAAGGTCCTGAACTTGTCAATACAAATATCAATCTAAAGAACATAAAATACCCACTTTACAGAACTAGCTAAGCATTATCTACTGTTGCATGTAAAATTAGGACATTCAGTGATGAGAAGGGAATTTAACTAAGGATTCCATAAGGAGCAAACCATCTCAGAAAAAAAAAACCAAAAAACCAGAAGCAGGGCTATCAACTGGTGGATATAATTCACAAAGAAAAGCTCATTTCTGTTGACATTGTAGACTGAAAGTTGGATTGCTGAGGATTCCTGTAACCCTTACTAAAGGAAGATAGTGCTTTAACAAATGAATGAATAAAAGCACCCCCCCCCCCCTTTCCAAAAAAAACAACAACAATCAAAAACAACAACAACAAACAAAAACAACAACAAAAAAACACAAACCAAGCAAATGAGAGAACTACGTTAAGTTTGACATTTTCATCTTACCTGGCCAGTCAGCTTGCCAGGAGCAGATGACAACTTCACTAGGACCTCGTCCCCAATCATTGCATGACCGCAATCAAATGGATGCAAAAACTCAATTTCCTTCCCAGTCCAGTTCATGGCTTGTGAATGCCTTTCCTTAGGCAGGGGAGGCAGAATGACAGCCACATGCTTCTCTCCCACCTTGCTCATTCTGCAACGAAAAAATCCCTGGATACCAATATGAGAGGCTAATCTATCAGCACTCCAGCAGTCATACTCTTGCATCAACCCTGTGGCTTTGTCCTCAGCAACAAACGCCACAAAATCCTGGTCATAACTGGTCACTTTACAAGGCTGAGAGTTCAGGACAGCTTCATGGCTGTAACATAATGAGGCAAAACCATCATTTTCGGTCACACGAATACACTCAGATTTCATAATAGATTGACCGAATGTCACACTTATGTCAGACTCCTTGGCTAGTTGAGATACGATATCTTCTGTATTTACGTCACTAGCCAAAGATAATGGGTCTACTTTTCTGGAATGTGCTTTCTTTGACGTCTTCTCTGGCACTTGCCCAATTGGTGAAGCACTGGATTTATTTAAGCTGGGAAGCTTTTGTTGGAAGAACATTTCCATCGCATTCATAAATTCATCAGTGTTATCTGCTTGGCCATTCAGCTCTTCAAAAGAGAGTATAAAGTCTGGAACCTCTCCAGGGGCCACTTGTTCTTCCTCCTCACTCTCTTCAGCTTCATCCTTCTCTTCCTCTTCTCCATCCTCCTCTTCCTGTGTCTCCTCAACCTGAGACGAGGGCTGTAAGGGAGGAAATGACTGTTGAAGATTACTGACTTTCTGCCGTGCCAATTTATCCACAATGCGTCCAGCGGGTCCAACTTGTAGCTGCACAACCTGATTACGAACAAACTCATAGTTATGGATTGCTGGGTAAATGCTTTTGAGATTGCTGCAGTATTTGATGTAGGTCCTCCATTCTTGAATGCAGTCTCCAATGAGACACAGGGCCACAGGGTCTCCCACCACCCCAACAAAGGACTGGGCTCTGGTCAGAGCAGTGTTCAGTAGTTTTGGATTGGACAGAAAGCCCAGGTCTCCAATGTCACGTCCTTCATTCAAAGTCTGGAGGATGTGGTCTTCATGAAGCAGGTTCGTTGTGCGCACAGTGGAGATAAAAACAGCTCGAAATTCTTTGCCTGTAGATATAAACAGAAATTCATTGTCTGTTAAAATTATCAGTCCAATTGCTTTAGTAACACATAAACACACTAAGAAAATGCACCAAGAAGGATTGTTTGAATTTCCTTAGCCCAGCCTGGAGTATATTAGATATTACTGTTTCAGAGACTACATTTGTAATGCAGTAGTGTTTGGTATGGTAATGATTACAAGAGACCCCATCGCTCAACAAAAGACACATGCAGTCAAAATGACACAAAGCCACCTTAAGGCAGAACTGTACAGCACAACCACACAAAAACTATAAATAATGCCAATCAGAAGCTAAGAGTATTAATTTTTTTTAATTGGTAAACTCAGGAGCAAAAGAACTGAGAGCAACACTGTGGACAGACAATTGGTAAACTCAGGAGCATAAGAACTGAGAGCAACACTGTGGACAGACAAGTCAGAGTTTAGAGTTAAAATAGGGACAGTCAAACAGTACTCTCAGTAGGATGAGTAATGCACTCTGTATCTCTAGGGTTAAGTTTGTTCAGTGTAGAGCTCCAGCCATATCCAGACCTGCCGTTTGAGTGAAAAAAAAATCAGTATGATCGTCTTGAAAAATCGGGATATGAGGAAAACAATCGGTATAGAGCTAATTTTAAAGCGTTTGTCTCACTCGTGACAGCTGAAATTCGAAGATTTGCGATACGGTGCCT
>JBCIKM010254186.1:0-12129 GCA_039654465.1 Melibe viridis | reverse complement strand
CCCCCCCCCCCCCCCCCCCCCCCCCCCCCCCCCCCCCCCCCCCCCCCCCCCCCCCCCCCCCCCCCCCCCCCCACGCTAAAAAGATCTGAAGTGCAAATTACAGATAAAACCTTTTACAAATAATTTTTGTTGCAGCAATTTCTTCCCCTCTCTTTTCAATTTGTGTCTGTGTGCTTAACTTACAAGAGATAGAGAGAGAGAGAGAGTCTGTGTGTGTTTGAAAAAGGTCCTTATGAGATGAATGAATCTTTAACTTTAAGGCAGCTACAACTCACACTCACAGCATGGCCCACAAGGCTCACACAGACACGTTACTTTTTGTTCAAGGTATGTGGTCAGCTTTCTCTTTTTTCCTGATTTCAGACTGGCCCGAAAGGTGTTATCAAAGATTGGCGAGAGTTCAAACGAATGGAGACAGAGAAAAGACAGGAACAAGAAAGACTGAAATTAGATCTTGCAAAGAAACTCACCCTTACATGTCGATCACATGTATGTTGAACTCATTCTATGCTTTTGGGGAGTAAATCTAAAAATGTTTTCTGAATATTTTTTATTGTGTTGAAAAAAGATCTCATAATATAAGAATATCATAGTTTAGTGCATTTGACTTTCTTTTTTTCTGCTCAACTCTTTAGATTTTTTTTACTGATATTATTTAGCTTTTGGCCCAGAATTGTTTTCCCCCAAGTAAATGCATAAAAATAAAAACCAAAGCATCAAATCAACAAAATTTGATATGAACATTCTTCAACTATTTGGATTTACTTTTTAGTTAACAGTTTGGCCAGAAATGTTTCAATGTTCTCATCATTCCTGATTGATCTGGTTGTTGTCTCACCTTTCTTGTAGAGTGAAAGAGCAAAACATCCCTTTTGCTTGAATTTATCATACCAGATTTTCAAGCTGTTATCCTTGATTTAAATCTAAAGTATTCATTATTTTTTTCAGAAACAGACTTGAGTTCTTCAAAGTAATTTGTCACTCTCTATGTATTTTTCGGCACAAAATGCTTTTTGAGGGCACTCCAAGCTATGGCTGTTGAATACAGACTATGTTGTCTGCTACTTTTGTTGTGTTAAAAGGCCTGAATTCAAAATTCTGAACATGGTTCCTATCAATTTTGGTGTGGATCTGTATAAAACTTAAGAAGTCATCAACGTTTGTAAGGGGCAAAACAACTTTGGGACACCCTGGAAATATGATCTGAATATTTTCCTCAAGAGTCTGATTTCCTTCAGTCTTCTTTTTTTAATGCTTATATGTCTAATTATTTCCTTCTTTTTTCCTCTTATTAATATCCTTAGAAATTAGTTTCATATCTTTTCTTTCAAAAGTTAAAGCTTCACGTCAGTATATCATTAGTTGGCAATGTAGTCTTTGACAAGTTATTCATATACTGTGGATATTTTCTTACTCATGAATAAATTAACAAATATTTCCTTACATAAGTATATATATATATATATCCTCAATGGATTTTCCCATTAAAATAGTGAAATTCAAGCTGCTGTTTCTTTGCATTGATTTTACAGTTAAATGACGAGGAAGAAAAGAAGGAAGATGAAGATTTTCTCACTGAACTGGGTGAATTAGAAGATGAGTTTTTCAAAGAGTACCGTCTTCAGCGGATTGAAGAGATGAGGAAAGCATTGGCAGATATGTAAGATTTGTAATTTCTGTTTTGATTGGAATTTGTTGTCTTTGTTTTTTCTTCTTTTTTATTTACTTATTTTGTTTATTTTTTTTTTTTTTTTGAGGGGTGGGTGTTGTTTTTTTTGCTTCTTATGTTGTTTTCTTAACAACCCTTAGTTGCAGTATTTTTAATTATTGATGTGACAAATATTTTTCACTTTGTGTTTTTGTGTGTGTTTTTCTGTCTCCTCATGCTGTGTTTTTTAAATACTCTTTTGATAATTCTTTAAAGAGTGTTCTGATTGTAAGATGCATTTTGATTGCTGCCTTCCAATTGAATACTTGTCATGGTGATGTTAAAAAAAAAAAAACTTTCTTTGCAGACCAAAGTTTGGCAAAGTTGTTTCTCTTGATGCAAACAATTTCTTGAAAGAAGTCGACGAAGAAGGATTTGGAGTAACAGTCATTGTACATATTTATGAAAAGGTAAGGGTAGCCTCCATAAAGACAAAGTCTGGGAAAACCTGTCACTAAGCAAAAGTTTGAATATGTTTAGGTCCAAAAAAAAACCAGCGGAAGAAAATTTTAGTTAGAAATAAGAGGAAGGAGTGAGTAGTCTCAACCAGTCAGTTGTTTCAAATCAAAACATAAGCAATGTATTTATACTAGATTTTATATGCTGATTATGTTTTGGCTAGTGAAATTTTTGCTAAAACCAATGTTAGGGATCAATTGATGATTAAGGTATTTGTGTAGAATCAAGTTTCAATCCAATCAAAACAAACTGGAGAACCCTTCAGATATGCAGCTGTGAGGTAACATTTCTGGTTTTAGAGAAATTTTGCTAGCCAAAATGTTAGCAGCGTAAAAAAACGATTTAAGTCCAGGAAGCTGGTGGATGCTTTCAATCATGGAAAAGAGACTCTGAAAGTGAGGAGAGATAGCACACTTTTCAGAAAAGGCCTATAATTTTAATGCTCAATGCTCTTAAAATACAAACTTATTTTAATAATATTCTCCCAGTCTGTGCCAGCGTGTGTTGCCATGAATGGCTGCCTCAGTTGTCTTGCCAGTGAATACCCGACCATCAAGTTCTGTAAGATTTCAGCCTCTGACGGTCAGATGAGCTTGAAGTTTGTAAGTACTTTTTGCATCTATGGTTTTAGAGAGAAAGATTGCACGATAAGGCTCAGGTAATAGGAAGGAAAAAGAAGAAGAAGGAAAGAACAAAAAAGATCTGACTAAATTTTAATGCTATGGTGAACAGAAAGTCTGTTTGGTCCAAAGTAGAGTAAACATTTTTTTTTTTTTGCGGGGGAGGGGGGTGGGTGGCGGTGAGATAGAGGGCGTCTACAATTTTTTTTACTGAGATTGAGTTTTCTATTTTGTGTTAATGTATGTGGTGTATGTGTAAATATCAAGACCAAAATATGTTGCTTTTGGTATTCTGAATGTCAAGAATTTCAAGATCTCCTTTATTTTGTAGCCACAAGTATATTTTGGACATGCCGTTCATGTGTACCATAGCTATCTTTTTTCGCTCAAAGCATCAATAGTGAACACAGAATCACAGTAGATGAAAAATTGGAGCAGAAGCTCTTTAGGGATTCGATTACAATCGTATTAATAAACCCATTTCAGAACAATGCTTTTTTATAATGAAAACTTTTCATGCACATTTGTACAAACTTTAACTTGAAAGTTTATTAGAGTAGTGCAACAACACATGGGGATAATTCTTTTCTCATGGGTTTTATTTTGTTGTTAATGTTAAGGAGTGGAAGTGGAGATAAAATACTTTATTCCGCACAAAAGTGGAATTCATCTTGCATTCACATCTCATATAGGAAAAAACAAATTTTGCCAATGGAAGGCAGCTTACTTTTTTGTCTCTGCATTAACCAGAAATATAACATTTCTGGGAAGTCAATTCTTTTTGTTTTGTTTTTCCCATTACCAGGCAACCAAAGGAGTCCCAGCTTTACTCATCTACAAGAACAAAGAATTGCTGGGCAACTTTGTGAGATTACGAGAGGAATTTGGAGATGACTTTTTTGCCACTGATGTGGAAAGTTTCTTGCAAGAGTGAGTTTGTCTTATTGAATGACAAGGGCCGCACTTCAGCCAATGATTGTGTTCATGCAATCACTAAAAGGCACTGTAGCATGGTTGCCAAGTAATACGATGGAATCATAATTATTACAAATTTATATGAAATTTACAATTATCGAATAGTAATTTCATCATTCCAATTTTTAATTTTGTTTTTGGGCACTCAGTTCACACAGTTCTGCTGAAAGAAACAGTATTTGTGGCAACACACTTAGAGATGAATACAATAATTGGAAAAAAACAAGTTTTAATATTATAACTACTACTACGATAGAATTTCTAGTCTTGTGCTGGGCACACTGCATTGGCCACTTTGCTTACCTGGTTCGACTTTCACTTTCAGCAAACCACCAGTAAATAGTGTCTGGTCATGGCTTCTTGTTAAAACTTTTACCAAATTGAAGGATGGAGAAAAATTAAAACTTGCATACCAGTTGGCATAGTGAAGGATGTATATATTTGATCGATACCTGTTTTATCTTATCCTTTTCTTTTCTTATTTTGATATGTCTAATCTCACATCTCACAATATGGTGAGGATGTTTTAAGAGTTCTCACAAGTTTTTCTTCATCATTGTTTTTCATGTGTCATTTCTTCCAGGGAAATAAAACTTTTAATCTATGAATTTACACAAGAGAACCCCTTAACATTTCTGTTATAAATATAAATTCTCTTTCATGCCTGAAAAGTGTGATCTATTTTCTCCTCAAGGGAACTAAGATCTGTATTCTTGTTTTCAACATGGAAAGCGCAACTCAACAAATGCTTTATATTATTATTATTATTGAGTTAAGTTTGATATACTATTTGTTGCATGGGGTGATAACTGAGTTATGGTGCGGGGGTGGTTGGCAGACCTATCACAGAACATGTAGCTAGCATTGTTGGTAGCACTATTTTATTCTGGTGTTTTTCAGTTTTCTCCAAATAAATTTGTCATGTTTAGAAGGACCAATGTCTAAGTGCATTAGTTTCAGAGATTTTCATCACAGAAACACAGTTGAACACGGGCAGATAAAAAAACAGCTTGGGATATTTCAAATGAGTGCTTTATATCAGTAATTCTTCATATCAGTCGGGATTTATGTATTGATTCTTTATAAAGTTCTTAAAATCTGTTCTATCTTTATATACGTCAATTCTTTATAAGAGTGTGCTATAATGCTCGCTCTAGTGTATGCTTTCTTTGGGGTAAGTATGCTTTAATTTTGGATGAAAGAGGGACTACCATTATATACGTTGCCTTTTTTTCCATAGTTGCAATTCATCAATGTAATTATCTTGTCCTACGTTTTTTGTTAACTTATTGGATTGCATGCATATGTTGGAAAGCCACAAGTTATACATGAACTGAATTATAAGTGTGAGCTGGTCAGGGAGAGTTAAAAATTAAACAAAATAATGAGTTAAAATTCTTCTCCTGTTTTCAACCTTGGTTTATATTTTGTCATCAGGTATGGGTACTTACCATCAAAGGAATCCATGTACATTATAAGAGATGCAAAAACAGGAGAGCTGAGAGGTAAAATCCCAGAGGATGATGACAGCGGCAGCGACTTTGATGTGGACTAGCAGCGGTGCAATACAACAATACTCTATGTCATTGTAACTTAACTTGATCAAAACAACTTGCATGAATTCATACCTTTCACTTATTGTGCTCAATGTGTACAAGATTATTTATCAGATGTTATGGAGAGATGTCTTTTAAAGTTTTATAATTTCTGGATTTTAAAACTGTATTAGTTAAAACCCACTAATTTAGTTTCATTAATTCTTTTTTTTTTTTTTTTTCAAATAATCAATTGAGTTTTAAAACATGGTCAAATGAAACAACTTTATCTTGAAATGCCATTGTAACTAAGTCATGTCACACTTTATTGTTTGCATTAGATGCATTTGTTCTTAATTAATTATTTATTTATTGATTCGGCTTGCATGCTGAAGGTCAAAGGTTCAGAGCCTGGCTGGGGTTAACTTGGTTTTTACCATGGACAACATGGATGATACCTGTTGGCATGGGGAATAAGCTCGATGAATAATATAATATACACCTCCCTGGAGTCTTGGTCATGGCACTTATATGTTCACAGGCGGACAGACCAATTGTTTTTTTTCAATGCACATAAGGTGTAGTGAATATAAACACAGATTGTCAGTTCTTGTTTTAGATGCTCAACATTTTCAATATTAGAATGATAGTTGAATTTAATCAAGGGACCAATTTCTCTTGCTTTGAAATTAGAATGCTGGAATAGGTCGTTTCTTAAGATTTGTTGTGATCCTGAGGATTCCATTTGGGTCCGTAGCTAATTTTCCTTCATTGTTTTCTTCTTTTGGGTTTTTGGAATGTTTTCTTATTCATTATTTTAACCGCTTTAAAACACCCTCATCACTGCCAGCTGTGTCGATGTCCTCAAAAGTTGATGAGCTCTGAATTCCTTAACTGTATCGCTTGTTGCCTTATCCTTTGAGGATGAAGTTATATTCTTTCTTTAATTGTGTGATCCTCTCTGCATCTTTACAGTTAAGTATCTTCGGCCTGACCTGTTGTGTGCCTCGGATACGTTTTCGATTTCCACTTCTCTTGTCTGTCTTGGCTGTTTTATTATGGGCACGCTTCCCAGGCTTTCTTCTGCTGTGATCTTTATGATCGTTTTGATTGATTCCCATTGGGATTTGGTATCGGTCTCTGATGTATTTTTATCTAATTTTTCTCTTTCGGCCCTTTTGTATTCCGTATTAGTTGATAGAATGTTGATATCTGGTTTCTTATCCTCGATGGATTTTGTTTTTGGTTTCCAAAGTCTTCTAAAATATATTAGAAAACAAGTTTTCACAAGTTTATGGTCTTAGGTTACTTGTGTTCCGCTTTTCGACATGCTCTGCAGATAATGTAGTCTATTTGATTGTAGATTGGGGTGATCATTTCTTCTTCATCCTTTCTTGACCTCACCCAGGTTATTATGTGAGGGGCTGGTTTTTTTTAAAGCACTGTTTGTGAAAAAGGTTTGGTTGTATTTGCAAAAATCTATCAAGTATTACCCATTTTCATTTCTTTTACCCCGTAAGTATCTCCCACGACTTGTTTCATCATCCTTTCTTTTCCCTTCTTTCCCATTGAAATCACCAGCAATGATGAGGAATGTATGTTTTTCAAGAGCTTTAATTGTTTTGTGCATGTTTTGGTAGAATCGGCTCAGTTCCTCTGTGTATTTGCACGCCAGAGCCAAAGTCAAAGCATGCACATATTTATAATTGAGATAGATCTGTCGATGTTGTATGTGTCTAAATCTATTTCAAGCTGGTTCTTTTTAACATTGCTGTTCAACCCTGTAACATTAAAAGTTCCGATATTGAAACAAAAAAACATGTCCCGTGCCTGCATCAGCAGATAAAGAAGGAAAATAGATTATTCATCGAGCAGGTTGGCCTGATGCAACAGGTTGTCAGCTATGCTGACCGGAAGAATCGGAATACCTACTGTGAGGTAGAATGACTGAGCAGAGATTTCTTACGTTTGAGAAGTCAGACTCTTTTATCACTTTTTATAGTATTCCTGTGTTCTGCTATTATTAGTGCTCATCTTTGTCAACTTTTTAAAATCTTTTTGTTGTAGTCAATTATCTTCTTAGTTTTTGTATGTGCTCTCTCATTATTCATGGAACACTCATCCCATTCATTCAGCCAATACACAATAAAGATCTGAACCAAATACACCTGTGTACCAGTTATTCATTATCATATTATAACAACGGGAAGTCAAATGGCTTGGGCTTTTTTTAATTTGTTTAGTTTTGTTTGCTTTTTAGTTTATTCTTTTGCTTTACTTTATCCCACTTTAAAAATGCTGCATCATGGGTCGAAAATTTCCAATATAAAGTGGACTTAATTATTTGTCCGTAACTGCAGTTTTTTTCTCCACTCTGGTAGATCTCCCAGCTCAGCATTGGAAGTATTAGAGCTGAGCTCGATTCTGATTCTAGAATTGATTCCTCTTATTTCCATCTGAGAATCAAGAATGGATTCTTGATACCATAATTGATCGTGATTCTTTGATTCCTAAGAACAAAGGATCTATTCAACCCAGCCATTCTTATGAGTGAGAGCTATTCTTTGTGGCACTACAGACTGTCAGGTAAGTGTTGTAATGGCCAGCCATCTATAGTCTCTAGGGGGGGGGGGGGGGGGGGGGAAGGGGCTCCATGCGGTAATCTCACACCATGGTGTTGGTGGCTGCTGAGAATTGGGTAGTCTCTCACTCAAGGAAACTTGATGTTTATGGATTCAGTCATATCCACAAGAATCCATTGTCATTGTGGAAGGGTGAGGAGGATGGGGGAAGGGGAGAGGGAGGAATGTGAGAAAGTTCAACATCTCTCTGTACCTCAACAGTTAATTTCTTATTCTGTGATTCTCCGATTCCTCTATTCTCTGATTCTGCATAGCACAATTCTTGCCAAAATCGGAACCATCAGAATCACAATTAAAATCAATTCTTTCATTTCTTAAGATTATGAATCAAAGAATCGCCAATTCTCAAAATGATAGGAACCGCCTGGGCCTGATACATAGCACAGGGATTTATAGATTTTCAAAAATACAGGTCATTTTACATTAGAGAGATGATTGTTTGTTTGTTTATTGGTGGTTTTAAGGCACCACGACACATGAGGGTCATAGAGGCGCCCAAGAGAAAAGTAAGATGACAGATTAGTTAAAAGAGCAGATAAATCTTGACCCTACCAGAGACATGATTTACAGGAGAAAAAAATATTATCTCTCACAGATAAGTGACAGAGAGATGATTTACATGGGAAAAAAAATCATCTCGCACAAACAAAAGCAAACACTCACAGACAAAGGCACAACAGGCAGAGCCAAGACAATCTAACAGAACACAAAATAGCAGTGTATATGTGTTTGTGAAAGAGAACACTCCAGAGAGTGTTAGAAAAAGCAAGACGATAGCTCTAGCTAAAAGACAAGAGACAGAAGTAGAAGCACCAATGACAGTGGCAGGGTAAATGTCTTCATCAGTTGATTCATGAGCAAAACTATGGGAGTTTTGTTCTTGCTGAGACACCAATGAAGTTTTATATCGCCCCTTTGGCTTTACAACCTAGCTATGAGACAACTGGGTGTAACAGGCCTTGGGCCCTTAGAGAGATGATTGACAATGAAAAAAGACGATGGTTTAAGTATAAAAGAAAAGAAACAGAAGTAGAAGAGCCCACCAGGGACTCCCACCAACCACCTGCATAAAGCCATTACAAAACAAAGATAGAAAACAACAATAAACTGCTTTTAATAGCACTTCTTTATATTCATAGTATAGAAAAACCACATATATCAAAACTTGATCAATTTTCATCATATATAGTGTCCTTCTTAAAATTAAATATTTTGTAAAGAAATATGACATTGGTGGAAAACTGTTTGTAAAAAAAAACCTTGTAATAACGTGAAGCAAGCAAACTTGAATACTGATAAATCACACTAATAAAAATAAATTATACTTGCATTTATTCCATCACAGAGACACCAAATTGACTAAAATTAAACAAACGTTTTTACACTCTGCTTTTCTGGATAGGATAACAAACATGAAAGCAATAAGTGAAATAGCTGTGACAGGAAATTCAAAAATTTCAATACAGAATGACAACTACAATCACAGGGAACATGAAAAAAACCAAAGAATAATAATATCAAAAGATAAAAATAGGAGGTATCACTTTAAAGTAAATCATTAATATCTTATGATTTTTCTTGACCTTTCAAGATGGTTATTTCCAATTCACAGCAACTAAACATGTGTCGGAGTTACATAAATAGTAGTGCATTACACACAACAACGTGAAAGTTTAGATTTTTGCGCATTTTACCAACATCTTTACACATTCACTTCACAGCCATGATCATGCATTTACAGATGAACACCACATTTTTCCAAAATGAAATGCTCATTACATTACATTGTAATTTACAATCAATAGAGAGGGGATCTCACAACTCCTGTATTACTAGGTTTAACAAAGCCAGTACAAAGTTAATTCTGACAGGTATTATTTGTTTTACAGCAACACTATTAATTTACTAGCTTGTTGCCTTTTTTACAGGAGACAAAACAGAACTCCAATAATGTGTAAATTCAAATGCCTTTGGTATTTATACCATATGTATGAATTTTAGATGTAACCAGTAACAGTTGATGAGTAAAAAAAGAGGGAGCACACTTTTGACAATCTATAAGCTTTGCTCTCATTTCAGGATAAGTATATGAAAAAAGTGACGCAACTGTTAAAATAAACCTCAACATTTTCTCACCGTGTGTTCAAAGCTTAACACATATTGTAGATTTTATAACGATATATTGAATTGTATTGAATTAAACAGGGAATGCTCTGTTAGAGTGAGTTTGCTCGGTATGCAATCTATATCTATAAAGGAGTAACTTTGTGACTTCTTCAATCGATGCAAGCAATAGGCACAAAAACTGGCCACACACAAAATGAACTGCTACCCTCATCGTTTTTCAACACACCCAGTCTATATTTCTGTGTAACTGCAAGAATAACTGATTTAAGAAATCAAAGTTGAACCCTACAAATTTTTACCAAAAATATGAAACGACATCGGTTCCTATCTTAGTCAATCCAATCATAGAAAGATAACGAAAAGTAGATCAGGCCACGATGAACCTGGATTATAAGCATACTGTATCGCTCAGCAGTCAACACCTCTGTGGCCAAATGGTCAGTGTATTGGCATGGTAAGCATAGTGATATGAGTTAAATTCCTTGCAAGACAAGATTTTTTTTTATATCAAATTTTTTTTTAATGCTTCACTCAAGTACGTTTCACTTCTTTGCAGCGCCTGAACTTTTTTTTTTGTTACCCTATTTTGTTTGTTTTTGTTTCATATTGTTTTTGTTTCTTTCTGTGAATAAGATTTGGCAGATACATTTCATCTTCATTTACGCAACATGTGAAGTCATGGTTGTTTCACCTTTCCCCTCTAAAAATAATTATACAATCAAACGCATCCTATTTTCAAACTGGTCCTGCACTCCTTTTTTTCAGAAATAAAAAGCGAATTTCTTATTGTATTCATAGAACAAGACCATTTGCTGGTATCACAATAAAGGTGTCATTTATTATACTTATAAAACTAGAAAAATCACCAGGTAGATTTAAGGGAAGTTTTGTAAAAATAGGATTCTATTGCAAAAGATTTTTTGTACAAACTTTACAGACTCCTAAGTGTACAATTTCAATAGAGCGACATATAGATATACAAGCTCTTTTGGTTGATATCCTTGGTTTTTTTTTGTTTAAGAATAACATTTAAAAAACAGAGAGAAAGATTTATAAGCTTGTCAATATTCAATTTTATGCAAGGATAAAATTTCTTCGGCCATGCATTTTTCATTTCTCAGATTTTGATTTGTGATAAACATAATGTAATGTAGTAATAATCAAAACAATCCAAACCAAAAAAGCAAGACTCTAAGCCTTTAAAAATATTTTCAAAAGAACAACTATGAAACTAAATTTGTACATAATTATTCAAATTCACGCACTTTGCCTTGTCCACAAAGAAAACCCCACAAAACAACAAAACCCTCTTTCTACATTTCCCTTTCAAAAAGTAGCAGCAGGGAAGCAACAAATATAAACACCATATAAGAACCTGGCAAAGAACCAAAACAATATAAATCCTTTATAATTGTTTGAGCAGCTTGAAACAACATCGTTGCCAAATTGTATTTAAGTTCATTACATTTTATGTTTCCTTGCCATGTCATTAGTCGAGTTCATCAAAGCCGTCACTCCCAATAAGAGAAATTTCACCATGTTTGACAGTAAAAAATGAGCACGGTTTCATCTTGCGCTTCTCTACTTCTTCAATCAAGAGTTCCCTTGGTTCTAGATAAGGCTGGGGAAGTATTAAAAAATACATTTGAGAGCAACAAAAAAAGAGACATGATTTTTTCTCTGACTGTTAGAGAATATGTCTTTAAGTTTAAGAATGCACTTGTAGACACAAGTAAATGAATAGTAGGAAAAATACAATACCAGGTAAAAAGCTGAGCAGTTTTCATTCCAAAGAGATCTTCTGAACAATTTAAGTTCTTACTCTTCTTAAACAAATGTTATAGTATAGACAGAAGCAGTGTATGAAAAGAAAAGACAAATATTTATCATTTCCATGAAAAAAACAAAAATGTAATTCCCCTTCACTTCAATTGGCATTTCATTCTTTCAACAACAACAACAACAAAATCACTAACACAGCTCAAGGACAATAATAAATGGGGGGGGGGGGGGGGGAAACAAGATAAATTTACCCCTTCAAAATTTGCATCAATTTTTGGTCC
>JBCIKM010254076.1:0-12131 GCA_039654465.1 Melibe viridis | reverse complement strand
TGTGTGTGTGTGTGTGTGTGTGTGTGTGTGTGTGTGTGTGTGTGTGTGTGTGTGTGTGTGTGTGTGTGTGTGTAGATCCACAAATTGCCAGACTAGATTAAAGAATTAAAGAATGTACACAATCCTTTCTTTCAACCCTTTAAGAGAAGTTAGCATTTCCAAAACATTCTGACTGACCATTACTGAGATGTGACGGCACTTGTAGGTTAAACAGCTATGGACTCCACAAGAAGAGAAAAGATAGAGCCAGAAAATGATTTTTTGAATATTACTGAGTTTGCTTTTTTCTGTTTTTAGCAGAGATGTAAACAGCGAAAGAAGATAAACCATCCCATCATCTTACAGGTTTTGCTTGTGGATATTGGATAAAAACAGGGGGAGGAAGAGAAAACAAATGGTTGTAACCTTACACTAAAGCACTGTATGCATTACTAGGGTATTACTGTGTTCAATAAGTTTCCAGACTGTACACACTACACAAAAACTACTAGATACCTGAATAAACTTTTTCTTTTGGGACTTTGTCCCCTTGTGAGTTGACAGACCAATTTCAGTGATCCTGAACCTATTCATTTAACTATGCCAGTGAAAATATTGTTTTGTTTTGTTATCCACATCCCTTCATACCGCCTTAGCAGTGTGGGGACCCGAGCTGGGAAAAACTCTGCACCACAAGAAATGAACAGGCTAGGCAGATGATCAGTCCACCGGTCTAAAATATACTGTTTTGAATGCTTTGTTTGTATTCATAGAGATTCGTAGGGTGTGTTTGACATGGTGGTCGTTAGGGAGTTGTAGGAATTGTCTGTCATCTGGAAAGAGGAATAACTTGAAGGCTCCAAAGAAAAAAGTCTGTCCATTGAGCAGTTTTCATGTAATGAGAACAGTCTGGAAACTGAATGAATACAGTAATATTTGATCTGCTTCGTGTCATAATAAGTAAAAATAAGATATAAATATAAAAGGATGTGCAAAATTTTGCCAAAAATATATTAACATTTCATCACAATGCAATTAGCATTTCATCACAATGCAATCGAAAGAAAATAGTTCAAATTCAGTTGACTAAGGGAATGCAGACAGACAATAGAGAGACTGTTGTGCGACTTGTGTGACTTATGAATTACACTAATAACAACAAGGTATGAAAAAGTGCATTATCTGAAGGACAGTTGAGAGAGAAAAAAAACCCCACAAGGGATTGATTAAGCAGAGGTGGATGAGATAAAAAAAAAAAAAGTAGAGACACAATTACAACACTTCCCACAAATGAGACAAATTTAGCAATAAAGTAAGAAATAATTGCTACCCTACAGCACATTGATATGATAAAGAGATTAAAAAGGTAAGTTTCAAAACAATTAACAATGCAATGCCAATCACCTTTTTTCAATAAAATAATTATAAGGATATGAACTAGTGATGTGGATATTATAGTTTTGTATTGTAAGGATTATAAAAACAAACAAAATGATGGCCAATAAATTGGACAAAAGAAACACTGTCTGGACATTTTTTTAATATTAACTTTTTCCGCATGTCTTTTTTTTTTTTTTTCTTAAACTATAGCCCTATTTTGTGATTTAGGAACTTTTAGAGGAAATTAGTAATCAATGCCTAATTCAGACAAATCTTGCATTTATTTATAAAACATTCAGGATGGACTTTTGTGTTTTGTTTTGAACACTTTAGTTTTAGACAATTAACTAATAAAAAAACTAAAACTGGTAATTAAACAATGCAAACAGAGTGACCTTTCAATAACGCCAATATTTTGTTGTTGGTTCTATGGTATTACACTACAGAGAGGCGCCCAAGAAGAAAGCAAGATCAAAGATAAGTTAAAAGAGACATAGCGCAAATGTATCCGTATGCTTCCAACAAGGATGGGAGAATAGGACCAATACATCGGTATAAATCCACAAAGATAAGATAAAAATGTTATCTTGGATGATGAGAACGGAACAAGCGTCTCAGTGCTACACCTCAGTCCAAACAATTTACTGTGGGAATAAAATGACCCACAATAATTTACTAACCTGTCTCATCCTACTGAATTTTTTTTTTTAAGATGAGAGAAAAGAGAGAACAGGTTCCAACTACATACAGCTGAGAGATAATTTATACTAAAAATAGATATCAACTCTCAGAAAAAAATCATACCGACACCACAGAGATATAATTTACAAAGACAAAAAAAAAATCTTGCCTTAAAATAGAACTTGGTACATGTTACTGTTCAGTTGTGTATTAAAAGTCATGAAATGGGGGATGACTATCATCAAAGCAAACAAGACAGCAAAGACAGGATGTGGAGGTGGAAAATTTACACTATAGCTTCAGTAAAGATAAGGGAAAGAATATGAAAAACCCGTCAGGAACTCTCACCAATCGCCCGCACATAACTCATATTTTTGCTGATTAATTTAATACCTCTCTATGTCCTTTTAACTTGATCTTTTTTTTCCCCTTTTCATTTAATTTCAACCTGTATGGTCTGAAGAATCTGGAAAAACTTCATAACCCCATTTCAGCAAAGTGACAGTAACATGAATTTTCCATAATCTTATAGGATAAGAGTTCAATTAACAGCAAGGTTATAAATACAAAAAGAGAATAAAATCATGGGGTATGGACTAAAAACACAGGTCAATTGTGGGATGTCAGAAATTGCAAGGTCCAGATCGAAAAGAAAATATTAATTGAAAGCCCTTGATAGAGTTTATTGTTTTTTGTTTTATTGATACTGTAGTAATCTACTTACATTTCGGCACAACCCTGTTAAGCAAAATTTTACTGCAAATTATCTTATATCTATGCACAACTGATTGAGATGATGTTTTTACACCAAAATTTAGAGATAATAGAATTTTGCATCAAGAAAATCTTTTGAAAGATGAAGAGCCATTTCAAGCATTCCAATAACTGGTGCTGTAAACTATGTGCACATCTTTAAATGACCTCGGTATATGTTTGTACAGTTAATCACTATCATTTCGAAGTACTTTAAAATGTGATTAAAAAAGTGTCAGCAACAGGGCAAGAAAATAAATTCCGAATTTAAGGAGACTAAAAAAAATCCAAGAGAGTTCCTACCTTAATAATATTGCACAGCATTTACTTGTATAAAAAGTAATGCTTCTGTTTAAAAGGATTTTTCCTCAATGCAATAAGAAAATGTCAATGACCTTTGACAGGAACAGCCATCAAGAGTGAATTTAAAGCTTTTTTTATGCCAGAGAGAAAACGTGGGTTTGTTGGCAAAATTTTTCTGGGAGAGATTCAACATTAAAAAAATCATTTTAGAGTAAGTGATAAGAGGAAAATATTTATACAAATTTCTTCAGTATTTACAAAATCACAGATTAGTCAATAATTCAGAGAACTGGGAACATAGGGCGGTCATATTTATACACTGTCTGCCATGTGCTGTGTACTATCACACCAGTTCTAATTAGATGAAAATCTCTTTCATGTCAACAAAGACTTCAATACAAATACACATAAAAAAGTCAAAACTAATAACAATAACAGCCATTTGTGACATGACCTTGGTGATCCTTTTCTAGCATCCAACTTTAACAGACAACAGGGAAGAAAACAGTAAAAATCCTCAAGGAAAAAATTTTCCCACGGATCAAAGACTGAAGAGTACTTCTATCAAAGTCACTACTCCAGTGAATGTGTGATAAGGGTAGAGCAATTGAAGGGAAAAAATTTGTTATTAGTTTTGAAATTGAACAGTGCGACCTTTAACATGGACAGATGATGTAGTCTGAGGTCTTCTTGTGTAGTTAAAAACACACGCGATCCCTCAGGAAGTCAGCCATGGGTGTTGTTATGGTGTATTTCCTCTACAGGGATAATACACACTATAATTATGCAGACAACCATGCTCTATCTTGTAACCACTCTAACAATGTTCTTATTAAACCTTATTAAAGAAGAGGGTAATGGGTTGATTAAATGGTCTGAAGAAAATTGCATGCAAGCAAAACCGAGTAAATTTCAGGCCACTGCATGTAATGAGGAAACGGTTAAGTTTCTGGGACTTGAGATAGACAATCAGATCAAAGACTGAAGAGTACTTCTATCAAAGTCACTACTCCAGTGAATGTGTGATAAGGGTAGAGCAATTGAAGGGAAAAAATTTGTTATTAGTTTTGAAATTGAACAGTGCGACCTTTAACATGGACAGATGATGTAGTCTGAGGTCTTCTTGTGTAGTTAAAAACACACGCGATCCCTCAGGAAGTCAGCCATGGGTGTTGTTATGGTGTATTTCCTCTACAGGGATAATACACACTATAATTATGCAGACAACCATGCTCTATCTTGTAACCACTCTAACAATGTTCTTATTAAACCTTATTAAAGAAGAGGGTAATGGGTTGATTAAATGGTCTGAAGAAAATTGCATGCAAGCAAAACCGAGTAAATTTCAGGCCACTGCATGTAATGAGGAAACGGTTAAGTTTCTGGGACTTGAGATAGACAATCAATTACAGTTTGACATACATATTCATAATATATACCGCAAGGCTTCTCAGCAGTTGAATGTATTAAAAGAATAGCTAAAAACCTTTCATAAGTAACCAAAATGACAATATTTCACTCCTTCATCCTGTCCAACTTTAATTTCTGTCCATTAGAATGGCATTTCTGTTCAATTACAAATACTATAAAAAAAAAAAGAAAAAATTCAAGAACGGGCACTATGTTTCATTTATGATAACTTTGTTGACAACTATGAAAATCTTTTGAGAAGATAGCCAAAATTCCATCCCAAGATATGATCTCCATACATAAACAAAAATGCATACATCATTAACTCCTTGGCTGCTCACTCGCTGTCCAGTGATAAGAATTTACCAAATGCTCACAGGGGTACTGCCTACGGGGGTCAGTTTTTCGATGCTAAGTGGTTCGCTTCAACAACAAAATACTCCCTTTAAATCCCATTTCTAATTAGCAAACCTGATATCAGCGGAAAGGTGGAGGAATTTATCTACCTATCTTTTTCATTTCAAACTTAAAATGATATCGAATAGCCAAAATAGCAGTTTTCCGATATTCCCAGACAAAAATAGTTTTAAAGCTCAGCAGTACATTTATGCACCAAATACTTGAATATTGATAGATTTTTATTTTCCGTGTAAAAAAAGTGAACATTTTTGTTCAGAACAGAAATTTTAGACAAAAATCGGCAGTTGCAAATATGTCTTGAACAGACGATTTATTTTGATATATAATGAGGTTAATGTCACAGTCATGTGACTTCTTTTGTAAAATCTCATTGAATAAAGCATCAAAATAGACACAGGGGATGCATATTGCATTATTCTCAAGCCCACAACCTAGCCCTTCCCCGCTCACCCCTAGAATCTGGCCATGCAATAAAAGGTTGGCTAGAAATGGGATTTTCCCCACAGAACTTCACTAATCCTGCAATAGGGGGGTTAATAACAAGACACAACATCAGAGGGGAAAAAGTAGGAAGATGCCTTCAGTAAATGAGAAGGATATAGAAAGGCCCACCAAGGACTCACACCAACCGCCTGCTTCATGTGGTTACAAAAAAGTGTTTTGTTGTGACCAAATTTTGTGTAGCGCCTTTAGTATTGCTAGGACGATGAACTCCATGACAATTTAAAACAATGCCGGCAAGTTTATGTTCAATCCTTGCAAAAACACAAACCAGTGTCCAGAATGAATGAAGAATTGCAATTGGGTTTGGCTAACAGATCAACTGGAGTTTGGAAAAATTAAAAACAAGTTCTTAAATGAGGCTTCTATCATACATTAGCTTTGACTCTTATGTCTAAATAGTGAACTGCACTTTCCTCCTCACTTCAACTGGCAATGTGCAATACATTCAAGTGATTCAATGGACATAATGTAGGATGTTCCTTTGTGATTTTACCTCTATATTATGTACAAAATCTGGCAAACACAACCATCTGATAGAACTGACCACCTGTTTCACTGTTTAGATCTCATCAGTTTTCATAATGTCACAAATGTACAAAACAAGACTAGAATGATGAGACAAAAAGAGGAGGTATTTCTCATAAACTCAAATTCCATTAACCGTGATCTGTCAACATTAATAGTCGCATTGGTAAAAAAGTAGGGATATTTGTCATTATCATTTATGATGAACAAAACAAAATTTAAAAAAAAAAAAAATAAATAAAAAAAAAAAAAAAAAAAAAAAATTCAGTGAGTAAGATCACAACAAGATCCTTGGGAAATTGTTTTGTTTTGTTGTTTTTTTATCCTTATCCCTTCATACCGCCTTCGCAGTCTCGGCACCCGCTCAAAGGAGCTGCACCTCTGGATCACAAGAAATGAACACAGGCAGATGATAGGTCCACTGTGCCTAATCTTGCATGGCATGAGCAATACATATGGGGTATTACTCAATCTTATGCCAAACAATAGCTGCTGTTAACTACGTGGTATCTGTTTAATGAGAAAGACCAATGCGCCCATTTACCACTAAACGGTCCAAGGGAAATATGGCCTATAATTCATATGATTAAAATCAAAACATATTTAGAATACAATGTTGGACTATTATAAAAAAAACCCAAAAACAAAGGCCTTTAAGAAGTTGCTAAAGTATTCATTATGTTGATAAAAGTACAGCTTGACCATTGACAGATCTCTCTGTACTTCATAGCACTTGGTCTCAACAACTCCATCAGTATAGAAAGTTAATTAGTAAATAAATTTACAAGAAGAGTTTTATCACAGAAAGGAGATCTGTTTTCGTATTTTAAATAATGGACCATTTAACACTGAGAAGTAATCATAATTAAACTTTATGTATGCTGTACAAAAAAGATAACCTAATTATTATTTCTTCAAAACTGAAGTGAAATGTGTCACAACTTTTGAACCATTCAATATTTATTTAAGTCAGTCAATTGTATGTAAAAGCTTATTGGAGGTGAAACCTCCACATCAAATCTCATGACTGCCTTTGAATACTCCATTTTTATAGAACTAAAACAAGATTGCTTCACCCATTGACAGTTAGTCAAAGATAGAGGTTACAGGAGTGGTAAGATTTCCTCATGCAAATAAAAGAATTCTGATTGAAATTCATAAAGATATTGTTACCACATATATGGTAACATAAATATGAGCAAAATGCAGGTAAACCATAGGTGCAGATTGTCAGCACAAGTCTGGAAGAGGAATTATGCACCGGTAGGCATCTATCTGTCACCCAAAATGAGAACTTTGACCATCCTAGATAAATCCCTAACCAGTGTGCATGGTATTTTCCATTCTTAGATTGGATTTCAAAAGGATTCTGCACAATGGAAGTTTGATACAAAAAAAAAAAGAAGCATCTACACATTAACTCCTTAATTCCTGGGCTAAATTTGCTTATTACAACACCATACTGAAAAATTTAGAGAATTGAAACTAACAACTAGGTTTAGACTACAGCTTCCCTGCTACAAAACCATAAAGCAAACTCTTCCGTCAAGACCAACCAGTCGGCTTGCTATACATCTCTCACATGGATTTACAAGAACTCGTATAAATGATTAGCTATGTCTGAGAGAAATAAAAAGGCATAATCACTGACTTCTTCTGAATGGACATGGTAATCCACAAGAAGTTCATTTTTTTTCCTGGATTAGACTAACTTTGGAAGAAAAAAATGGGATTTTCATTAATTCTGTTGGAGACATTAAAATGTATTTTATATAAATAGCAGGGCTATTCCGACAAAATTGGAGCAGTTGTCAGGTCTGTAATATTTATGACTATTACTGCCAAAAACTAATCACAGAAGCAATGGCAGTGTTAAGCCACTTCTTAGCAATTCTTCAGATTCAACAAAGAAGGGCTTGTCATCTATTGGCTTTATTTACTCATTTGATGGTCTTTAACCAGAGGTTTATTATATATGTGCTACATTTACTTCTTGAGGTACTAACACATTTCTTCATAGAATATTTAAATTCTTTATGCGAGATCAAAGAATGTTTTCTAGATTAAGTTGCCCTAGTAGTAATAATTAATTTATCAAAGATAAAAAGTGTTAATAAAATAAGCCACAACAACCTACATTTACAAAGAGGTTTGTCATTACACAACAGTTCTTGGATAACTGTGCTTAACAAATAGAAGACTATTTCAAATCATATGAACTGAGTTTTCAAAAACCTGATATCATGTAAAGATGTGTATATTCATGGAGACCTTTTAAAGCCACAGCATCCAAACTGTGATCTCAAGAAAATAAATTTAACGAAAATCATTATAGATGCCATCTCTGTTTTCCTTAAGCAACACAATATTTAATACCTCATAACTGAGATCAGTTGGGTACTATTTTCTGAATGAATAAAATACAACCATGATATGGAAGATGTAAGAATCAATGCAATTCTATTCTATCTGTAAAATAATATTTTGTTCTCTTAATAAATAACAAATACAGCATGTACAAGCATCAACCTGACAGTGTCAGTCACTTCTGTATATGAAGAGATAGCAACATAATAATATATCAAAGACTGAAAAAAGATTTTCTTCCTACATAAGGATTGCAAGATTGACTTTTTATAATATGTACATATTAATATCTTCAAGCCTTTCATAACACATAAATATAACAATGAAGATCCTGTTTATCAAAAAAGGGAGAACTATTCATTATTTATCAAAAAATTTAGAAAGAATCATGAACAGGACATTTCCTAATAAGGATGTTACTCAGCTTTAGTTCATTCTTCTTAGAATAGTAACTTTCAATTTTTAAGCACCTGGGACCTCCCAAGTGCATAACAAGTTACCTCCTGACCACAAAAAAGAGAACAGTTTCGTTTTTGTTTAGGTTTGCTTTGAGGCTGTCATTTTCTGATAAGAGCGTGCTTGTAGAAAAAATATCAGAATGCCCTATTGAATAGTATAGAAATCATCCTTCAAATTGTCTCATACATGAAAAAAAATATGGGCATACATTTTTGTGGATCAGAAGGGCTATCAAAAAAAAATAATTTGCCCATGGTCATGAAATATAGAATTTTGGAGAGAACATAATATTTTCTGGATGTACTGTCATACCTCATTTTCTATGTAGTTGCTATAAAAATTGATGTATTTTTCACAATGCTGTTCACTACTACTTCAGAGTTTTGCTCAGTGTTTTGGAATTTGTTGTCGTTTGTTGGTTTTTTTTTTGTTGCTTACCCATTATTTAAAGGTAAATTTCCATTAATATCTTTCTTAATGGAAATTTAATGATTTAACAATCAAGTGTCATATTAAGACATACTTACAAAGATTAAAGGATTTTTTAATTTCTGTACAACAAGGCTGATCATAGGAGCCATTAAACTAGCTTTCCAATAAAATTATCACGACATAGATTCTAGGACAGCTGCTGGTCTGTTGTTGTTGTTGCTCCTTTGGAAACAGGACAGTAGATTGGTGAAGAGGTCATCACTGGCTGGTCATCCACATCACTGTCTAGAGTCACAGAGCTGTTACCCACAGCAGCAGCATTTACTGTCCCATCCTGATCATTACCGCTTGGTCCATCCATGCCGCTGTCAGCAGCGGCTATTGGGGGCCCTTCTGGGCAGTGACAACTTGTTGCTGGTGGAGGGGGGGAGCTGCAGACACAGGAAGAGAAAACAGTTGGGTGAGCAAGATTTTACATGTCACCTCTGTGTGTGATAACTAAAATGAAATCTTGTTATACTGCCACAGGCCGAATTGCCTTTTTTTATCAAGAGCTTTTCAAAGAGAAAAGAATGATTTTTTAATAAAAATTATTCTCAATGTCAATGAGCCATTTTCAACAGTAGTCAACTTCCATCTCATTCCACATCTAGTGGCACAATGAGATGTCATTCAATGGCACTGCAGAGCCAAGGCTCATTCATTGATACTTATTCTTGATCAAAATAATAATCATATTTGGTTTAAGCATTAAGGTACAATTTGAAATCTTTGAAAAGTCTCATCCATGAGATTCCCCCCTCCTGCCCCCCCCCCCCCTCCTGCCACAAAAAAATAAATGGTTCTTGGGGAAAACAATGAAATATATGACAATGAAATGAAGAATGCTTCATATTACTATATTCCCTTCAATGCTTTTCAAAGTAGACTAAGACATTCTTGGTAATTCTTAGAGAGGTAAAAATAAGGACTTTTTAACTTTGTAGTTTTTTTCCCTTTTCTGACATTTTAGCTTGTCTCAAAAATAGCTTAATCTTAATTTCATAGTCAGAGTTCAATAGGAATTGAACAAACATAAGTGTACAATGATAGAGTACCAAAAATGACAATTTTCTGTGGTTTCAATTAGTCAGCTCTGTTCAAGTCACGTGTATGAAACATTCATCTTTGTAACAAAACTATCTATAAATTGTGAAATGATTTTATTGAAACAAAAAAGATTTTATTCGATTGAGTTATGCTTATAAATATGTGTGTGTGCCATATGTTGATAGACCTGTCATATGGCTGAGTTTAGTCTAGATGTGTATGTGTATGTTTGTGAGTGTGTGTGTGTTTGTGTGAGTGTTATTTGTTGCTGTAGAGTATTTCTTTCTGGTGGGTGGATTGGGTTACGGGAGTGGGGGGGGGGCTTCTATTAGAGTGGTGGGAGCCACTTGAAGAATGAATAAGGTATGTTCCATACTGAGAAAATGACATCAATGTATAAAAACATTTCTCCTCATCCTTATCCAATTAAAAAAAAAAAATTGAAAAGTTTTATACGTTATTACAAAAAAACAAAATATTTCTATCCACACTTATTTCGAAACTGCTGATATTCTTAATCTGGGGTTGGTAAAAAGAACATACCTAGAGTTTCATGAACACTAGTAGAAATCATACCTATTGATTATTTTCTTTAAAATCTTGCAATCTCATACTAAAAAAATGTTCCATAATTATGGTAAATTTCATTTGAATCAATTGAAGGAATATGACGCTAGAACCTCTCAAAGTTCTGGAATTATTTTTTTTTCTCACACCCCATGTAACACTTATCAAGTTTTTCAAATATGCCCCACATAGATGGCCTTCAAATTCCTTTCACATTGAGTTTATTTAAATGGAAAGCCAAAATGAATTGATTGATTACTATTGTTATCTTCCTGCTGGTAAAATGACTAGGATGTTATAGCCAATACATTACATCTATCTTCTAGGGCTGGGACTTGAAAAATAGAAATGCGATGGGTACAGATGGACCAACAAGACAATCAAGTTACGCGTGTGATGAGCGCTTGTAATTGATATCTAGCGTAAAGTCTGTATAAAGTAAAGATGTTTATTCTGAAATCAAGAGACTTGTTACCATTTTTATTTTACATTTTGTGTGTGTGTTTGTGTGTGTGTGTGTGTGCGCGCGCACGCACACACTTTGAATTGTTACAAGTTAAAGAAAGTGAAAATAAACTGCTTAACTTTAAAAGGATTGAAAAAAAAAAAAAATTTCAACACAATGACAATTGATCTTATAATAAAAGACTTCAATTGAGCTGCTGATTTTTTTTTTCTTCTTTTGATTAGAAAGCACTTCAACATTGGTCATGTGGTGCTGGATTAAAATAAGACAAAAGACAGGCTAAAAAAGGCACAAGACAATTGTCTTTTAAAAACTCTGCCCTCTTGAAGTTCACAAATTGTTCAAAAATCATTTTAAAAAAAACAACCCACACATATAATTCCAAATCACCAGAAAAATCATTTTGAAAAATGTTACCAATACTGAGGTGATTTTGGATTGAAGAAGAGGAATGAAAAGAAAAAACAGAAGTAAACCCAGAAACTAAACATATCATTAACAGTCTATGGCGAAGAAAGTCTTATATATTAATTCTGTGATGTGAAAGTCAAAAGGATATCACCAAAAGCCAAAACATTATATGGATTGAAGTGGTGAAAAAAACAAAACCATACAAAATGAAATTGTACAACTCAACATGGTATTTCAGTCTATCTTGGTTTACAAATAGCAAATCAGACCACAAAAATTACAACCAATACTGAATACAAACCAACAAGAGCCAAAAAAAAAAAAAAAAAAAAAAAAAAAAAAAAAAAAAAAAAAAAAAAAAAAAAAAAAAAAAAAAAAAAAAAAA